>CAUZXS010002508.1:35000-91791 GCA_963585895.1 Sepioteuthis lessoniana | reverse complement strand
TCCCTACAATAGGGCTAAGTGGGTAAAATATCAATATTCCCCGCATTAATTTCTAGCAGTTGGATATAGAATTATTGATCGTAGGAACTTGCGACTACTAAATGATTTATACACTTAACTTGGTTTAGTTTTGCCTAGTGGTAGAGTGTTCGCCAATAGTCCTGGAGACCTGGGTTCAATCCCAAGTCGCGTCATACCAAAGACTTTAAAAATGGTACTTGATACCTCCTTGCTTAACACTCACTATTATAAGGTGCGTATCAAGGTTAAAGTGGAACAATCCAGGGAAAGGAGTAGCGCCCTCCCGTGCACCTCAGTGTAGTAGCTTTTGAAAAGGGAGCTTTCGGGTAGCCCTCGACAACGGTTGCCAACTTTACTTTTACTTACTAATGGCACATCAACTGTTTTCCGTTATTTAATGCCAAATCCTGTTTATACATATATATTACATGTATAGATACTAAATCGGTGATGAAGACAGTTGCATCACTGAAGACCTCCTTGATACATCTAGGATATATGATTGAAATATATGATTTGTAAACATATCTTTAAATAACATTCTTAAATGTTCTTGAGCTCTTTTTTGACACACTGTTAAATGGTTTCAAGTATGGCTATATAACAACCACAATTTAACATCAATCATTTGTTTGCACAAGCAGTTTGTTCTATTTGACCCATAGATAAGACTCTATCAGGTGCTACCACTCCGGGTCAGAGTGAACCCGGGAGCAATGGCAATGAAGGAATACTCTACATTCCCCAAATCTCCAAGTTTGGAGTATTGCCATTCAATGTCATATCCAGGACACTTTTTGCGGGTGGAGAGGTTCTCACCCCACTGCAGAAATACAACGGGGCTGTATAGACCTGAGGAAGGCGGAAGAATCAATCGCCCAAGGATAACAGTTACACGAACAACTCGCAGAAGATATCTTCATCATTTTATTCTTGAATACTTATATCATTGTTTTTAAAGGTTTATAAACCTTTGTGGGTAATTTGATGCCTAAGAACGGCAGTATTGCAATATAACCCATGGCTGACGGGAATAGGGGAGTTCATACTTTTCCCGAGGGTATTGATCCAAAAGTGAACGTGATGGTTTGACTGGAGTTCGAACTCGCTCACAGCAATGTCACAGTCTAGCACGTTAGCCACTATACTATTGGGACTCCCTGCAGTGTGCTAATTATTAATAAATTTGTAGATTTGTAGAAATGCCGACTTAGAATTAAACAGGAAAATATACATATATGGATAGAACAGGAATTATGGGATCACTAAGCGTACCTGGCTTTTACAAACCTCAGAAACTACGACCTTCGCCCTTAGTCTCTTATATTGTTTTCCTTTATTGGGTTAATTATTCGCGTTTCTTTGTTCTTTTATTTGTTTTTATTTTGCTTAGGTTTGTTTTTGTTTTTGTTTTTTGGGGTTTCTTTCTTTCTTGAACAGAAACTGACGTATGTTCTTTGCTATCTCTTTTCGAGAAAATTCCACCACTCACTGAAACCCTTCGTGGCATTTATTTTCTTTTTTATGGTATCTGGTATCTCTTCTGAAATACGCACGAACACATACACGCACACACATAAACACACACACATGCACATACATACAGACGCAAGCAAACACAGACGTATAGACATAGAGACGCTCTTGAAAAAGTATACACAGGCTAACACATTCACCAAATAAAATGATGGAGAAATGTCTTTATATATATATATATATATATATATATATATATATGCATGTGTGTGTGTGTTTGTGTGTGTTCACGCACATACACACTAACAAACACGCACACACGCACACACACATATGTATATATACATATAAGAGAAAGTGTGAGAAAACAAATTCACACCTTCCACTATTTCAAAGAATATCAAAAATTGGTCGTAAATAATAACACAGTAAATTGTTATTTTCTAACAGAAGAATATATATATATATATATATATATATATATATATATATATATATATACTTGTGTGTGTATGTCTTACTTGCCAGTTAGAAAAGCTAAATAAAAAATAATGAACAACCATATTTATTTACAGTGTCCTTAACAATGAAGTGCATCTGATGGTGAGGCTCCTGTTCTTGAGCTCTTCAGAATATGGAGTACCTACACAATGTTGTTACTCTCAGGTCCATTAGACCTGTTAGGATTCTATGGGTCAAATAGATCTGTTAAAAGTTATTGGTATTCGATAGGAATACTTGAAACCATATAACTCTATACTAACAAATGATTTGACTGACGAAAAATTTTCAATTTAAAAAAATGAAATGGACTATTGAAACATTTAGAAATAAATTTTCGTAAATTTTGGCCTCAAATAACCCATAAAGAGTTGATATAATATTAAAGGAATTAACTTATTGATTGTAGGTATTGGCAGCAACCAAAGGTACCTGACAATGTAATGCAAAGCTTAGAACCTAATAAAATTCTTGAGTGTCATTTTAAATGAAATATGCCGAAAAAAGAAGTTATCACGTAATTACGCATTATATATATATATATATATATATATATATATATATGTGTGTGTGTGTGTGTGTGTGTGTGTGTGCAAGTGTCGTTCAAAAAATCACCAGTCTCCCCAGATTTTAGATTTGTCGCACATCACTCACAAACATTGAAACAAAAATCTGAATTAGTTTTCCTAGTTTTATTTAAAATTATATCCATACGTCACTATACCATATATATATATATATATATATATATATATATATATATTCGATGAAGGTAAGTAAAAATATAAAGATATGGGAAGAATCCAAGTGACATGGCTGGATCTGAAATATATTTCTTGGTCAAGAGATTTTATCATTTACTCCACTTCAGCGTGCACTCGGTAAACTCGAATTTTGATTAATCCAACATTATATATATATATATATATATATATATATATATATATATATATATATATATATAAAGAATAAATTATGATTAAGTCACGCTGACCGCAACCGTTCTTGATGGTAAGCAGCAAGGAATCTGCTCAGAACTTAGATGGAAACAGCTGATGCGAGAAGCAACTTGAGACTTATATCCGTGACTAAGCCAAGTCTCTTCCCTTAGGGAGCATCTCTTTATAGTGTAATTGTTAGCCGACCAGGCCTGTTGTTACCAGATAGTGGTTTCGGTCCCCCACTGAGTACCGCTACTTGCAGCTTAGTACAAAATATAAGCTGCATTTAATTTTTAACCAGCACCACACTTAGTTTAATGATTAGCGAGCAAGGCTAGCATAAGACGTGCCAATTTCTCGACCAATATCGTTTGTTTTTTTTAACACTGTTTACTTCCCTTTGTTATAAAGTACCATTATACTTCTGCTACCTCGACACACACACACACACACACACACACATATATATATATATATATATATATAATTTTGGTATGGCAGGAAGAAGGAAAACTCTAAATTCAAACTAATTAAAATTGGTTAAAAATTGACTTTATGTCACATCCTACTCATGTAGAGTGGTTGTTAGATAGATAGATAGATAGATAGATAAGGGTACGTGCATAGGTGTATGTCTCCATCTATGTATGTGTTCGTTTGCATGAACAAGTATGTGCCCGCTACATACACGAATTTAATAAGTAGAGCAAACTGTGCTCTTAAGTATTAGTAAGGCAACCAGTCTAGGAGAAGGAAAAAACTTGAATTCAACCCAGCTATACACCGCCAAAAGTTGACCTTGTGTCACATTCTGATCATGAAGGATGGGTTGGGTAAATACATACACAAATTCAATAAAAAGATATGTGTACTATAACGGGATACTGAAAAGACAAACATCACGTCTGTAATGTAACAGGAAATCGAAAAAAAGGGTTATCACTTGATCCCATGAACGACAGACATGTTGGTCACAAAAACCTTTCATGTTTATTTCTAGTTTATACATATTTCTTTGGGCTGGTTTCATGAAGAAAGGAGTTGTGTGAGTTTGCCCAGTCAATGCAGGAAAAATTTCACCCTTTCATTTATAAGCCGTGGCCCATCCCCTGTTCGGAGTTGTTTCCCAAACTGCTCGACTATTTCGCTTTGAGTTTCGGTGAGTTTCTCCTTGGCTTGCTTCAACATTGATGGAGCTCTGACCTGTCACCTGTAAATCACACTTCTGCAAACGTCCTACAGAAGAACATCGCGTAATATTAAAAAGAAATCAGTTGGTTTCGTTTATTTGTGTCACAGGATATCAATTGATGTATTATTTATTATCGAAATTTGATTCATTTGTATTTTTTTTTTATTATAACAACATTTTCAATGTTTCATTACATTTTTTAAATTGCACTTTTGTCAATAATTAATATATAAACCAGGCCATTGGTCTAATGGGTATAGTCTTCGCCAATGATCCGGGAGACCGGGGTTCAATCCCAGGTCGTCATACCAAAGACTCAGAAAGTGGTACTTGTTGCCGCCTTGCTTAACACTCAGCATTACGAGGTAAGAATCAAGGGTAAAGGGGAGCAATCCAGGGAATAGAATAGTGCCCTCCCCTACATCTCGGAGTTGTAGCTATTGAAAAGGGAGCCTTCGGGTCACCCTCGACTAAGGTCACCAACTTTACTTTTTTTATATGGTATAAAGTATTCCTATCTCGTGTTTATAATTTAAGCACAATTATAGGATCAAAAGTATCTCCTATTTAATAATACTCATTGGTGCCCGTGGTGTAATGGTTATCGTCGTAGGAAATGGACACGGCGACACGAGTTCAAATCTTGGACAAGACTGATTGCATTTCACGTAGCACTAATACCTTTGGGAAAGGTATGAATCCAATTATTCTCCCTCCAACTACGGGTAAATAGTAGGGCAGACAAGGTTCTTCAGCTTTGGTGAGGCAACTAGTCTAGGAGAAGGAAAACTCTGAATTCAAACCTGTTAAACTCCGCTTAAAAATTGACCTTGTGTCATATCCTGCCCGAGCGGAGGGGTTGGGTAAATATGATAATACTCATTTGTTTTCACACAGGTATATTTTTTAAATTATTCATATCTAACACCAATAGTTTACAAGTGGTTATATGCTTTTTAATAACTAACAATAATAATCTTTAATAAACGATTATACCTTTAAGTAAATAGTTTTGATACAAGAAAATGCGCGCAATTATTTGGCATCATGTATTCCTAATAAGAATCTTTGTCATTCGACCCATGGATGGGATCGTAATAAGTTCTACCGCCCCTAGTCAGAGTTGTCTTGAATTTGATAACAATGAAGGGGTACTCCTCACCTCTCAGAAATCCAGAACCGGCGCCTCAGCACATAACGTGGTTTAATGTGATACCTAGGAAAAACTGAGGGGGGGGGTAGGTGGAGAGGTATTCCCTCTCTGAAGATGATGCAGTCGGTGTGTTCTAAGCCCCGTCGACAAGGTTATAAAACTTCGCAAAAATTACCTAGTAATAATAATAAGACCTTGAAAACATCAAGTTATTAAAAGCTTTCAAAACATCTCATAATAAAAAGCTTTGAAAAATAAACACTGCTTACTAAGCCATCAAACTAAAAGAGACAAGAACAATATCCTTTTTTGTTTCTGTCAGTATTGTCACACATTACTAAACATTGATCAAGAAAAGAATTATAGATTGAACTGCTCAACTTTCCTTTCCCAGGAATATTATCGAAAGATATAAACATTTCTCGACAACTTGATAACAGATATTTCTTGATGGAAACTCGGTCCGTATTTATTAAGAAACACAGCTACATTTCGGGTGACTCAAAATATAAGATACGCCAACGAAACAAAGGATACCTTCAAGTCAGCAGGGGTTTGATGCCAGAGCACCGTTCTCCAGTTTTGATTTTGAAGTTAACTTCTCCTTGAAGGGTTGGTGTGATACGACTTTGTCATTAGACTGGAGCCCCTTCAACCATATATATATATATATATATATATATATATATATATATATATATATATATATGTATAAGAATAATGGAAATCTCCCGAGTTAGGTTTTGGGTTTGCAACTTCTTACTATTAAACTTCGACAATCAATTTAACGATAAACCTAATGCTTGACAGACCTGCCATGCCGGATGAATTTTATGCTCTTCTTGTAAGAGGAGATAAGGATATTAGTCACAATAATTTATGAAGTAATAAAAATACATTATCTCTGACCTTTAGTCAATATGTTAAATTATTTATATTCCTCAATAAGATTCGCTTAAAAGAATATGAATCTTTTTTCCATTATCTATTTACCAACCCCTCCGCTCGGGCAGGATATGACACAAGCGGAGTTTAGCAGGTTTGAATTCAGAGTTTTCCTTCTCCTAGACTAGTTGCCTCACCAAGGCTGAAGAACCTAGTCTGCCCTACTAATTACCCATAGCTGGAGGGAGAATTATTGGATTCATACCTTTCCCAATGGTATGAGGGCGATGTGAAATGCAATCAGTCTCTTTTTTCCATTATGATCATTCATCTATCACAGTCTGCATACACACACACACACATATATATATATATATATATATATATATATATATATATATATATATATATAACTCTACAGCATTGAAACTCCGTAATCAGAAAGATCCTAGCTCCTATGGAATGTACTTAAATAGAAAGAAAAATGACGACCATCCAACTATGAAAAAAAATGAAAGATTACATTCTGGCTGGATAGAATGCAGGAGAATTTTATTATAAATAATATCTAATAATATCCATTTTAATTGTGAAATGTTCCTGTAAAAATGAAATGCAGGCATATTTACGTGCGATACTTGGTTTGGTTTGGTTTCTTTGTTTAATGGCATATGAACCTTTTTAGGTTATTTAATGCCAAAGCTATTCTTCGAGAAGAACAGTATTGGTACTATTTAACCCATAGCTGGGAGGATAAGGTGGTTCATACCTTTCCCAAGGGTATTTGCCCGAAAGTGAACGTAATAGCGCGACTGGAGTACGAACTCCAGTGCTTTAACCATTACACCACGAGGACACCCCCCCACGTGCGATACTGAATATATATATATATATATATATATATATATATATATATATATATATATATATATATATATATATATATATATATATATATATATATATATATATATATATATATATATATATATATTGTCATCCACAGACAGACTGTTTCGTTCTATCAGAACTCTTCAGTGTGGCTAGACCCGCAGGACGCTATATATATATATATATATATATATGTGTGTGTGTGTGTGTGTGTGTGTGTGTGTGTGTACAAGTTATGAATGTATGAATGTGTGATCGCAAAACGCGTTTGAGAATGTGTGTACATTTATCTAAATGTAATTACGATGATGTATCCTTTTGTATACATCTATTACTAACATTCTCTGAATGATTGAATGGAACCATAAGTCGACATTAATGGCACTTCATAGCGAGACTTGTATTAGAGTAATAATTCTAAAATGTTCGAAGTGTTAGAAAATAAAGCAACTTCCTATTCCATTGGCAAACGATAATATTATAGTGTCTGCGCCCGCGCTGAACATCATTTTTGTCAATAGATCTATTTATTAATAAGATTATCAGAAGTATGAAAGTACCCATATTTACTTCCATACTGTCCTTTTGGAAAAACAAATACCGAATAGATACTTACACGATATCTAACATGGATGACTTCAAAACGATCTGTAAATATAAAAACTTACCTATCTCTGCATATTTCTCTAAAAACAGGGGGACTTTTCTGATTTCTTAAAAATCGAGTATTTTCAAAGTTCATTGCATGTACCAAACACGTACTTAATAGTTTTAGATCAAGAAATTCACGTTTATATATATATATTTTTTGTTATAGACGTTTTCTTTGTTCCTGTTATCTCGACAAGCATCCATCGCTATGTGAACAATTCTCATATCAAAGTCCTGATGAAGGTTAAAACCGAAACGTTTAACGTTGGCTTTACATTAAAATAAGTAACCGGCTCATTGGCCTAGAGGGTAGAGTGTTCGCCAATGGCCCGGGAGACCTGGATTCAATCCCAGAGCGCGTCATACCAAAGACTTTAAAAATGGTACTTGATACCTCCTTGCTTAACACTTAGCAATATAAGGTACGTATTAAGGGTAAGTGGAGCAATCCAGGGAAAGGAGTAGCGCCCTCCCCTACACCTTGGTGTGGTAGCTATTAAAAAGGGAGCCTTCTGGTCGCCCTCGACTACAGTCACCAACTTTACTTTATTTACTTATATATTAAAATGAATTGATCTAATTTGGATTATTCTGTTTTTCTACTTTCTTCATATTGTCGGTTTCAAATCCATATTTACTTATATATATATATATATATATATATAGTCATCCACAGACAGATCTGTTTCGTTCTATCAGAACTCATCAGTGTGGCTAGACATATTAGCTTCCCGTAGCCGGGATCGAAACGTGAGTATATGTGTGCATAACTGTATATGAGAAAAAACAATACAACATAGTAAGGTTTTTATTATGGCAATACACTAAAAACCCTCGGAGAGAATAAAACAATTTACAGTTCAATGTGTAATAGAATTATATTAGACATCTGTATTTGAGCCTAGGTAATTTTTCAATCATTTGAAAACTTTATTTGATGAACATAAGCATAAAGTGTTTATGAGAATCCTTCCCTTCTTCCTAAATAAAAGCATCACAACCACAATCACCATGGATCTTTGTTATGCTAGGAACCCAACGGATTTGAAGGATCGTCTTGTAATACGAATCTGTGTTTACTTGTCCAGGTAGGTGTCCATGTATAACGTTGGATTACCTGTGCGCAAGCTCCGAGCATCGCTCTGAAATAGATACTGTTTTAGCTAAAGTGAGCAAGGGATGAAGCCTTTTCTGTTTACGACAGAAGTTATCGGTGACTTGTTCAAGATTTGTTGTTAATCATTTGTGGGATAGAGATCAGGTTTTGTTTTATTTTTAGGGAAACGACAAGCAGTGTATTTTAAGGAATTGATATTTGAGATTGTGGCTGGGACGGTTATTTGAACAAATTCATCACCTGCGAATATCACTTTCTTAACAAATACGAAACTGATGACAAAGAAGAAGAAGAAGAAGAAGAAGAAGAAGAAGAAGAAGAAGAAGAAGAAGAAGAAGAAGAAGAAGAGGGGAAAGTTTAGTTAATTCCTAAATGAGGATCAGTTTTCTTTCAACTGAGTTCCTTTATCTTTTCGGGTCTTATCAATCTTTACCCAACAAAATCAAAGAAAATCCACTGCCCATTCTCTCTCTCTCTCTCTCTCTCTCTCTCTCTCTCTCGTCAGTCCTCCAGACCAATAATTATATCCTGGTGTGTGTGCGCACATGTGTTGAGTTAACATTTCATTAGTGCTATCGGAATTTTTTACGTCAGTAAACAAACATTAATTGTATACATATTAGAATGACGTTACTGCATTCCACAAATTATTCCGATTATCGACCACATTGCGCGTAAGGTTCACATCAATACTATAATGTTTTTGGTCGATCAATTCTACAGCCTTCTTCAGCTGTACTGTCCGTGAGTAAAAAATTAGCATTATCTATTCTAAAGATGTTGGAGCAATCGAACTCTTCTGGTATGATATTTTTCTTGCCATCAAGACGTTTGATTTCCCTGTCGACTGGAATTAAAATATGCTGACTATATCCTCTGTGTGTGTGGTGGGGGGTTAAATCACTCCTAAGTCGGGTTGACATGCTGTTAAAATCAATCAATCAATCCATCGAAACGTTTGAATTCGAAACCTGAGAAGCGTTCTTCAGGAAAGACTGGGGCATCATTCTTGTTATCAGCTTCCTGTCAGATTGATAAATGTAAAAACAGTTATATTTCAAACAATTCAGTTTAGTGTAAATACAGTTTAAATGATAAACAGTTCTATTTGAACCATAGATATGATCCTATTAGGCGTAACCCCTCCGGGTCGGAGTGGACCTGGGAGCGATGACACTAAATGAATACTCAGCATTTCTAAAAGCTCCAGCATTACCGGAGCCTCGCCATCAGATTGTTTAGTGTCATAGCCAGGACACTCACTGGAGGAGTCTTAACCCTCTGAAGAGATGCAGTCGGTGTATTCTACAGCCCCAGCCGACTGTATCAAGAGAGTCAAGGAAATTTGTGCTGTCAGCGTGACTTGATGATGATGATGATGATGATGATGATGATATGAAGCAATACCTGTGCCTGAAGCTTTTTTTGAGAGGAAAGATGGTGTACTGAGTTAAGTAAGTAAAGTTGGCGACCGTAGTCGAGGGTGACCCGAAGGCTCCCTTTTCAATAGCTACAACATCAAGGTGTGGGGAAGGGTGCTACTCCTTTCCCTGGATTGCTCCACTTTGCTTTTGACCCGTACCTTATAGTGCTGAGTGTTAAACAAGGAGGAATTAAGTACCATTTTTAAGTCTTTGTTATGACTCGACCTGGAATTGAACTCAAATCCCCCGGGCCATTGGCGAACACTCTAACCATCATGCCAATGTCCAGTGTTAAAACCAAGCTTTATTTTGCCCAGTCGGCTGGGGTTGTAGAATACACAAACTGCTTCTTTGCAGAGGCATTAAGCCCCCCTCCCAACGAGTGCCCTGATATGACACTAAACAAGCTGATGGTGAGTTTCCAGTCATATTGGAGCTTTGGGTAATTCGGAGTACCCCTTCATTGCCATCGCTCCCAGGTCCACTCTTACCCGGAGTGGTAACACCTGAAAAGGGTCCTATCAATGGGTTAAATAGAACTAAACCATGGATTGAGTTTACTTTTTATTGCATTTATACTGTGTATTTATGCTAAACTGAATTGTTTTAAATAGAACTGTTTTGACATTTAAACTGCGTACTTATACTAAACTGAATCATCTGAAATAAAAGTGTTTTGACATTAACTCTGTGGGTTAAATAGAACTAACTGCTTACATATGCTAAAATGAATTGTTTGAATTAGAACTGTTTGACTAAAATTAGTAGCTTGAAATAGAAATGTTTTTGATACTTAAACTGTACTTACATTTAAACTGTGTGCTTATGCTAAGTTGAATTGTTTAAAATGGAACTGTTTTTGACGTTGAAACTGTACTTACACTAAACTGAATTATTTAATATAGAACTGTTTTGACATTTAACTGTGTGAAAAGAAAATCTGTCCTTATACTAAACTGAATTAGCTGAATTAGAACTATTTGAATAAACTGAATAGCTTGAAATAGAAATGATTTTGACAATTAAACTGTGTACTTATGCTAAACTGAATTGTTTGAAATAGAACTGACTATTGGGATAAAAAATATATTTGACGTTAATAACCTCCAATGGTTGATATGCCATAAAAACCCAACCAACCAACTAAGCTTTATTAACATGTGTAAAAACGACCAAACTTACATCATTAAGTGTTGATAAAGCCGCAGGTTTTATATAAGAGTATCCTTCTCCTTCTCTTAGAGGAATGCTCAAAGAAAAGTAAATGATCCATCAATCTCAATTTATCAAAATCTTAGGGTCCATCCCTCGCAGTGTTCGAATGGCCGGACCAGCTTTAATGCTACAGACGACTTGATTAGTATTAGTATTAGTATTAGTGTGCAAGATGGTCGTTGACCCGACAATAAGCCCTTTGGTATGTCTCATTTTTGTCCAGCTACGCTTCTCACACATAAACTAATGGGGAGAATCTATCATTCAATCATGCAGCAGGTAGTACTAGGTTACATGGTACCAGTAGCATTTTTCAAATAAACTGATAGATAGTTTCCGATTCTTGTCAAAAATGGCCATCTCTCCAATTAAGATTTCTGTATTGCGCGAATACATGCACGCAGATGACTTAATAGGTTAGTTTCGTTAAGTTTGTGTATGACGCTACTCCTCCGTCCCCTTAGGACTTAAGAAGGATGAACACATAAAAGGATAACATAGATATGTTAAAAACTGATATCTGTACAAAAGTGGAAACAGTGGAATTGATGATATTTGTGCTACGCGTCATGTTTTCGAAATAGCAAAAGTCGTGATCAACTGACAAGCAAGAAAAAAATAAGTGAAAACTATATCATCATAAAAAAAAAGGGAGTTATTCTTTTCCAAGTATAAAAAGCCAAGTCTGCCAAGTATTTTACATTGAACAAGTAGATATTCTTTGATCAAGTAAATTTTAAATGGCGTCTTTGCATACATACATATATATATATTCATGCATACTTGCCCAGTCGGCTGGGGCTGTAGAATACACCGACTGCTTTTCTACAGAGGGGTAAGATCCCCATAACGAGTGTCCTGGATATGAACACTAAACATGGTGAGGTTCAAGTAATGTAGGAGGTTTGGGGAATACGGAGTACCACATCATTGCCATCGCTCCCAGGTAGACTCTGGCCCGTAGTGGTAGCACCTGATAAGGTCCCATCTATGGGTCGAGTAGAACTAAACTGTGTACTTATAGTAAACTGAATTGCTTGAAATATAACTGTTTTGAGGTTTAAACTGCGTACTTAAGCACTTATTGTTTGAATCGGAACTGTTTTTGTATGCTAAACTGAATTGTTTGAAATAGAACTATTTTGATATTTAACTGTGTGTAAACAAAAACTATACTTATACTAAACTGAATGGTTTGAATAAGAACTGTTTGACTAAACTGAATAGCTTGAAATAGAAATGTTTTTGACAATAAAACTGTGAACTTATGCTAAACTGAATTGTTTGATACAGAACTGCTAATTTGTATAAAAATGGATTTGGCATTAAATAACCTACAAAGGTTGATATGCCATAAAACTCAAACAAACAAACAAACAAACACACAAACATCATACAAACATACATACATGCGTATATTCATACATATGTACAGACATACATACCTAGATGATTAGCGTTACGGTTATCGCCATAGGAAATATCGGTAACCCGATTTCAAATCCTGGACAAGGTTGATTGCGTATCGCTTCGTACTGATACCATTGAAAAAGGCATGAATCCAACTCTTCTCCCTTCATCTACGGATAAATAGTAGACCAAACTGAGTTCTTTAACCTCGGTACCGCAACCAGTCAAGAAGAAGGAAAAACTGAATTAAAACCTCCATTCAACAATTGACCTTGTGTCGTATCCTGTCCATGGTAGAGAGATTGCGTACAATTATACTTACATACATACACTGACGAAAAATAAAATCCCAACTCACTGAATTCGATTTACGCAAGATTAAAGGATTAAATGGAACTGGATTACAGTAAATTGTCACTTATACCGAACAATATTTGTACATGTTCCAAAGTAAAAGGTGCGTCAATAGTACCCAGACTCCATGTAGAAAGTGTATTCAGGTCAAAATCGTGATTTCTTCAGAATTTTGTAGTTTTACTATATATATATATATATATATATTTAGAGTTTTGTAGTTTTACTATATATATATATATATATACGTCAGTATAGATCAAGTCAATGAGATAGATAGATAGATAGATAGATAGATTAATTAATTAATTAATTATTTTAAAAGGTACCCGTGGTGTAATGGTTATCGTCGTGATAAATGGACACGTCGACACGAGTTCAAATCCTGGACGAGACTGATTGCATTTCAGATAGTACTAATACATTTGGGAAAGGTATGAATCCAATTATTCTCCCGCCAGCTATGTCGGACAGACTAAGTTCTTCAGCCTTGATGAGGCAGAAGGAAAACTCTGAATTCAAACCTGTTAAACTCCGCTTAAAAATTGACCTTGTGTCATATTCTACCCGAGCGAAAGGGTTGGTAAATATGTAGATAGATAGATTACGGTTATGGTTGATTGATTTTACGGCTTACTAATCCTTATCGAGTTATGTAATACTGAGGTCAGTCTTAATCATTTGCAAGCTTTCAGTAACAATTCTTAATACAGATAAATCTATACACAATTATATGATTATCTAATACTCATGATTTTTAAACAGATCTATCTGACCCATAAATTCGAAACCCCGTGTTCAACTAACAATGCGAGCACTCTGAATCAGAGTGGACCGGTGAGTAATGGCAATCAAAGAGTACACTTCACACCCCAGTGATCTACTGTGGACAAAATCAAGATCAGTCTATAGCAATTCCTGTAAAAATTAAGCGTGCAATCATACTCACGAATCTGCTCTACAAATGAAAGCGGCTGCTGCGATGCACACCCGCATTTTATTTTTATGCGAACGAGTCACGTTACGCTGGCGAGGTACAAGCCGCATTTTGCCAAAATAGAAAATCACACAGGAGTGCTGGATTTCGACATTTTTGGAGGTTCGCCAACTCAGTACCACGTGATTAGTTTACTGTTTTGACACCCCGACCAAAGTGAAGAAATTGCCAAACAACTGCCGAATAGCTTGGGCAAAGATGTTGTAAGAGAGGGAGGCTGACTATGTTTGCGAGAGACAAACAGACAGAAAGGGAGAGAAATAAGAACAGGGATAGGTAGAGAGCGAGCGAGAGAGAGAGATAATGGACTGAGATAGATAGATATATTAACTGAGATAGATAGATAGATAGATAGATAGATAGATAGATAGATAGATAGATAGATAGATAGATAGATTTGCTTTCTTTGTTTAATAGCATATCAACTTTTGTAGGTTATTTAATTCCAAAGCCATCCTTGTAAAAGAACAGCAGTGATATTATTTAACCCATTGCTGGGGGAGATATGGGGGGTCATACCTTTCTTAAGTGCATTATTCTGAAAGTGAACGTAGCAATAAATAGATAGATAGATCATATGCATCATATTAATGCATTGATGACTTCATATTATATATATATATATATATATATATATATATATATATATATATATATATATATATATCGGAAATCAGGAAGAAAAGAATGCTGTGGTTAAGAATTACTAACAGAATAGGGCTATTATATATATATATATATAATCACCCTGGTTAACGGCTGATGCGGACAGAGTATCGTACGTTCTTTCACACGTTGTATGATGGAAAAAAAAATAAGAAAAAAATATATATATATATGTATATATGTCACCTCCATCCTCATCATCATCATCATCAAGTGGCACTGACAGCACAAATTTCCCTGTCCCTTTCGTACCATCCATTGCTCCTGGCAGGTCTTTTAGACTGCATCCAATATCTGCACAGAGCTGATGTATGTAAATCTTTGCAAGTCGTTTAACACTGGCTTATCCATGTTTAGAAGTCCATAAAAGAATGTCGCTTATGAGTTCGTCCCTACTTCTCGCACAGTAACCCACATATCTTGTTCGTCTTACTTAGATTGTGTGTGAGATTAGATGTAGGTTGCAATACAACTAATATATATATATATATATATATATATATATATATATATATATATATATATATATATAAGTAAATAAGGAAATGAATTCGAAAATATGAAGAGAAGTTGAAAAAATAAAAATCCAAAATTTGATGAATTTATTATGAAAATCAACGCTGAACGTTTCGGTTGTAATAAACTTCTTCGCTATCTTAACAACATTTTTCATGAACTCAAAAGTCCTGAATAAGGTTATTACAACCGAAACGTTCAACGTCGACTTTCATAATAAATCAATCAAATTTTGGATTATTTTGTTTTTTCGACTTCTCTTCATTTATATATATACATGTGTGTGTGTGTGTGTGTGCAAATTTAAATTTAGATTTAAAAATCAAATCTCATTATTAAAAGTCGTACAAACTCCCCTAAATCCTACCTGAACCCAACAAATGTAGTTTACGAATCCACATGTCCATTTCAGGAGTGTCTCTCGAATACCATATGCACTATACATTGGTCATACATCCGACACCCTCTCATCGTCTTACATACAACCTCTCTGATACCAGTGCCATGAAACAGCATTAAAACTACAACTCATAATGATAACATAAATAAATCAACATCTGCTGAAACTGGAAATATCCTCACTAATAACACCAAAATCATATGAAATTAACAACAAAAACCGCCAACAAATTCTCAAAACCATCAGTGTTAAAAACAAACAACAAAATATAAATAAGATAGCATTAAAAATTCGCACTAATATACTAAACGTCTTTAGCAATTAATATACTAACTAAAGCACCCTACCAATAATAAACCTTTACAATAATACAAATATTGCACCCAAACTATAAAAAAACAATAGATACAAAAAAAAACGAAGATGAATATTCAATACAATACGTACTCCAGTCGCGCTATTACGTTCACTTTCGGGCAAATACCCTTGGGAAAGTTACGAACCCCCGTATCCTCCCAGCTATGGGTTAAATAGTACCACTACTGTTCTTCTAGGAGAATGGCTTTGGCATTAAATAACCTACAAAGGTTGATATGCCATTAATCAAAGAAACCAAACCAAACCATCCAATACAATAGAAAGCTCTTGAGTGTAACTCTTATAACAACTTTACGATCAATTCCACTCTGATACCAAAAAGCTACCGGGCCATTATCCTAAAGAATAAAGGGTTCGCCAATGGTTGAGTCATACCAAAGACTCAAAAAATGGTACTTGATGCCGCCTTGCTTAACACTCAGCATTATAAGGTGAGGTGAGGATCAAAGGTAAAGTGGAGCAATCCAGGGAATGGAGTAGCGCCCTCTCCTACACCTTGGTGTTGTAGCTATTGAAAAGGGAGCCTTCGGGTCATCATCGACTTAGATCGCCAACTTTACTTATATATATATGTGTGTGTATTTAAATATATTTGAGCATGTTTGATTAATGATAATAATAAGATCTTAAAAAATGAGCTCCGTGATCTTTAATCAAATTTATATATAAATACACATACACACACACACACACACACATATATATGTATATATATATGATTTTTAGAAAAGAATTGTCTTCAGTGATGATTAGCTGCTGTAAAATGTTTTATATGAGGTATGATCATTTGTCAAGTTTAAGCTAGTTATTTCCGTTGCGTGAGTGAGAGTGAATGTTTTAAGGTACCTGTCTTGGGCAGGTGAGAAATAACTATTTTTCTAAAAAGCTCTCATCTGGTCTTCTATTCTTTTATGATATATCTGCCATATGCATAAACACAGATATCATCATGACGATAGGATAAGAATCAGTGCCACATAACAGAAACACACCACAAACCAGGGATTGAGAGGAGCTCAATGACCCCTCCCCCCCACACACACACATGCAAAGAGAGAAGCGAAAAGATGTATACGTAGTAGGAGTGTGTTTAACATTTCTCACAGAGTGCGAATAGCCTGGCAAACCTACACAAGTAAGTTCGATTCTTAGTGGGTACCCCATTCATATTGCCTTGTGCTGCATCTGAGCAAAAAAGCTTAGCAATTACTACTGAAATAGTCCAAGTGTTGCATTCGTTATTCGTCTCTTTGGAATCTGATCAATCAAAAATAAATTTCCCTTTCTGCTGACTTTTTAACTGCTACTTGTTCTCAAGTTTATTATTACTTCTAGCGGAAGTACCCATCTACATCAGGGAACATGTCAAGACTTTGGAATCAAAGATACGGTAAAACGTCAAAATCACTTCAATTTAATTCCTTCACGTAGTAATATTAATATCTTGACAGGTTTGATTTAATTTGTTTGTTTGGCGGCCTTATCAACTCCTTAAATGGGCCGCACCAGTAGCATAACAGTTAAAGTGCTGAACTGCAGCCTCGAAATAAGCGAGATCGAATTCTAATCGGGCTATAACGTTCACTCTCGGACTAATACCCTAGGGAAAGATATGAACCTCCTTATCTCCCCACCTACCAGCTATCGCTTAAATAGCATTACTGCTGTTCTTTACAAGGATGGTTTTCGTATTAAATAAACGATGAAAGTTGATATGCCATTTAACATAGAAACCAAACCCTATCAAACTTCTTAAAGGTTATTTATTGCCAGAATTTAATTAATTTCTAAATGTTTGATTACAATCATGCCAATATGATCAATGTTCCGTTGTAATCCTTTTTCAAATTACACTTTTTATTTGACTATAATAATCATTTCTTGGCAGTTATATGATATCGGGGGAGTCCTGTTTCGTGGTAACTAATGTTCTGAACACCAAACATCGCAATAAGCGAGTTCGAACGCCAATGACGCTACCATGTTTACTTACGGCCTAATATCCTTGGAAGAAATATGACACCCCTACCCCCGTTTATTCCCAAGCTACAATCGGTTGTTTGGTTGGTTGGTTTTTATGGCATATCAGTTTTTGAAGGTTATTTAACGCCAAATCCATTTTTATGCAAATAGTCAGTTCTATTTCAAACAATTCAGTTGAGCATGAGTACACAGTTTAATTCTCAAAACAGTTCTAATTCAGCTAATTCAGTTTAGGATAAGCACAAATTTTGTTTACACACAGTTAAATGTCACAACTGTTCTATATTAAACAATTAATTTTAGTGTAAGCACAGTTTCAATGTCAAAAACAGTTCCATTACAAACAATTCATTTTAGCATAAGCACGCTGTTTAAATGTAAGTACAGTTTAATTGTCAAAAACATTTTTATCTCAAGCTATTCAATTTAGTCAAACAGTTCTAATTCATTCAATTCATTTTAGCATATATAAGGACTTAGTTCTATTTAACCCATAGATACACAGAGTTAAAGTCAAGACAGTTTTATTTCAGATAATTCACTTTAGCATATATATATAAATATTGCAATATTATTCACTAATCTCTCATGTGAACTTTAATAAAATTCTATTTTCATTCACGTTCCGTGTATTAACGTGTCACCTATGAATTTTGATTCAAATACTTCGTTGCTGAAAATCCGTAAATACGAAGAGGCTATATCTTGATTTGATATTCACATGATATGACTGAAATCCAACAAAGTCAGGTGGTACTGTAAGTTAGGGTGCTCTTGTTTAGAGATAATTATACTTTCACCTTGAAACTATGCCTGACTCCCGAGATGAAATATTAGTTGGCCGCGCTGGTGTTTGGTATTTTTAGCCGTATATATATATATATATATATATATATATATATGTGTGTGTGTGTGTGTGTGTGTGTGTGTGGATAGATAGATAGATAGATAGATAGATAGATAGAAAACTAAAATAAAGAAAGTATGCCGAAACGTATCAATAAAATGTCTCTTAATCTCAGAAATGTAGAAAGATAGCAGTAAAAATATTGATGCATTCGTTGTCAACCTTGCCAGAGACTCAATGTTAGGTCACGAGAATTGATAATATTAACGATTTTTTCTAATATTCTGAGGCTATTATTATGAATAAACACAACCGTGAGAAGGAAGAAACAAATTCTTAAAACCTGACGATATATATACCTAATGATTTCACTGTCTGGAATCCCGTACATAGATGTGGGAGGTCTGTGTATCTTGGTAAATCCAACCGATAATTGTGAGCAAACAATCACATTGATTGTCTACTCGTGGCCTTTTTCATTTCTTCAACGACTGATAAGCAAAATTCGTGATCCTCTTTCTTGTTCTGGTTTTTCTTCAAAGATGGTCAACCTTTTCGAAGATAAGAATCACATAAGTAAGATGATCTTGTCCAAATACTCTTGTGTATTTTGTCTGTGTGTCTGTGTCTCTGTGTGTGTGCAGGTGTGTGTGTGTGTGTGTGTGTGTGTGTGTGTGTGTGTGTGTGTGTGTGTGTTTTTGTGTCTTTTATGTGTGTGTTGTTTGCGCGGACGTGCATGCGCGTGCGCACGCTCGCACGCACGCACAAACGCTCAACGTGCTTTCACGTACGAAAGAATTTTTAAGGTGAGTTGAAATGACTCTCTGACTAAAATGAAGATCATCTGTATCTGTCTCGTGGTGGTTCTTGTAGTGTAATGGTTATCAAACAAGACTGGCAGACCATTTCTAGTGAACTCGATTTTTACAAGGTCCTATATTCTTCCCCTCCCCCTTATCCCCAAATTAAAGCTGAACTGGCCAATGTGCTGGACTGTGACATCGTAGTAAATGAGTTCGAACTCCATTCGTGCGATTAACTCTTTCGAGCTGATACCCTTGGGAAAGGCATGAACCGCCATATCCCCTCCCTAACTGTAGTTTAATAGTACTAATACTATCTATCTACAATTTGGCTTTGAAGTTAAATAACCCACGAAGGTTGATATGCCATAAAAAGCAAAGAAACCAAACCAAATTTAGACTATGTATTTACCAAACCCCTCTGCGCAAGCGGGATGTGATACAAGATCAACTTTAAGCAAAATCTAACAGATTTGAATTCAGAGTTTTCCCTCTCCTAGACTGGCTGCCATACCAAGGTTAAAGAACTCAGTCTTCCCTGTTATTTAACTATATCTAGAGGTAGAATAGTTGGATTCATTCTTTATAGCAGTTAAAGCACTTAAGTAAAACAGTGGTGAGAATTCTCTGTACTTAAAAAGGTAGCTGTCAAAAACAGCAGATATTGTAAACGTGTGACCCGTGTGCCTAAGAAAAGATTAGAAAATCGTAAGATCCTATTAGTACCCAAACTTTTCGTTGATAAATTTTCTTTCTTTATTTATTTATTTATTTATTTGTTTATTTATTTACATCTTTCTTTTCATTTTTCAAGATTAATACTAATTCTTTCTTTCGATGCCTATTCTTTCTTTCTTTCTTTCTTTCTTTCTTTCTTTCTTTGCTTCTTTCTTTTTATTTTCAAGATCAAATCAAACATACCAATCTCTTGTCACGTTTTTCGCTTATTCTCTTCAAGACCAAAAACACAAGTTTCAGAAATCCTATTTATTAGGTGTATGTCAAAATTCCTCGTATCCTTTTCTTTAAATCTAGAGACTGAAACCACCAAGGAAAACTTTCTTTGTTTTTAAATTTTCTTTTATTATAAATAAGTGAAGATTTTCAAAAACCGACAAAAATTTAGGCTTGTAGATATTTTTGCTGAATAATAAGCTTAACTTAGTCCGGTTGGTTGGTTGGTTGGTTTTTATGGTATATCAACCTTTTTAGGTTATTTAGTGCCAAATCCATTTTATACAAATAATCAGTTCTATTTAAAACAATTCAGTTTAGCATGAGTATACAGTTTAATTGTCAAAAATATTTCAATTTCGATCTATTCAGTTTAGTCAAACAATTCTAATGTAAACAATTCAGTTTAGTATAAATATAGTTTTTTGTCCACACACAGTTAAATGTCAAAACAGTTCTATTTCAAACAATTCAGTTTAGCATAAGTATGCAATTTAGTTCTATTTAACCCATAGATAAGACCCAGTCAGGTGCTACCTCTCCGAGCCAGAGTGGACCTGGGAGCAATGGCAATGAAGGAGTACTCCGCATTCCTCAAAGCTCAAGCATAACTAGAACCTCACCATCAGATTGTTTAGTGTTCATATCCAGGACACTCGTTGAGAAGTTCTTACCCCTCTGCAGAGGTACAGTCGGTGTATTCTATTACCCCAGCCGACTGGGAAAAACTTAGTCCTGCATAAGTCACTCGGTGAGGATAGAACTCAGTACTGAAGGAGTAGCTATCAAATGCTGTTTTCTAACCATTGCACTACGACTACATCTAGTTATAAACTTCAAGAGTATGAAACTCGTCTGAAGACTTTCCAGCGTTCTTTTCATGAAAGTTTTTTTTTTCAGAAAGCCCTGTCGATGAGGATGAAAATACGCGGAATGCATTTTCTGCAGGGGAGTATGACACCAAACTACATCTAATGGCGAGTTCTCCGACTCTGAAAAATGTGGAGTACTTTATCACCATTACTCTGGGGTCCGCTCTCTTTGAATTGGTAGTACCTGATGTAGTTCAATCTATGGGTCAAGTAGATGTGTTTGAAAATTATTTGTATTAGATGAAAATACTTGATACCATATAACTGAGAAAATTATATGTATTAAGAATAGCTACATAAAGCTATAATTACTTACTCAGGAGTATTATTATTAATTACTTGAAACTATATAACTGTGTGCAAACAAATGATTATTATCAAATAGAAATAATAACTTGAAACTATATAATTGCGTATAAATTATTAGTATTAGATAGGAATACTTGAATCTATTCAACCTTGTGCAAATTATTTCAATTATCATATTTACCAACCCCTCCGCTCGGGCAGGATATGACACAAGGTCAATTTTTAAGCGGAGTTTAACAGTTTCAGAGTTTTCCTTCTCCTAGACTAGTTGCCTCACCAAGGCTGAAGAACCTAGTCTGTCCTACTATTTACCCATAGCTGGAGGGAGAATAATTGGATTCATACCTTTCCCAAGAGTATCAGTGCTATGTGAAATGCAATCAGTCTCGTCGAGGATTTGAACTCGTGTCGCCGAGTCCATTTCCTGCGAGGATAACCATTACACCACGGGCACCTCCATAATACATGACATCATATAACAAACAAATGAATAGATGAATAAAAAAAGGTTCAATGGAACACTGAAAATAGATTAAGCATTAAGAAATGAATCAAATTTCAACATTAAATAACCCATAATGATTTAATGGGTCTTTAAATGGAGGTGCCCGTGGTGTAATGGTTAGCGTCGCAGGATATGGACACGGTGACACGAGTTCAAATCCTGGACCTGACTGATTGCATTTCACATAGCACTAATACCCTTGGGAAAGGTATGAATCCAAAATATTCTCCCTCCAGCTATGGGTAAATAGTAGGGCAGACTAGGTTCTTCAGCCTTGGTAAGGCAACTAGTCTAGGAGAAGGAAAACTGTGAATTCAAACCTGTTAAACTCCGCTTAAAAATTGACCTTGTGTCATATCCTGCCCTAGCGGAGGGGTTGGTAAATATGATAATGATTTAATGGGTCTTTAAAAGAATAAACTAAATGGTGTTCAGACGAGCTTTGCTCTCTACAAACCGCAATTTGATACACAGATTATTTGCAAAAAGTTGACAAAAAGGGCAACATAACAATATAAATGATGCTGAAAAGTTCTCATCCAAACCAAGAAAGAATTACTTTTTCCTTGAATTTATTCCTTTAATTCTATAACAGTTAAATAAATTTGAGAAACAATCTGTCAAGTGCTTAGAACTGTAAAAGGATTTATGGGATGTGTTAATAAGGTCATTTAATTCTTGGTCGGCCTGAGAACTTTTCATCAACCCTTTCGCATCTCTCTATAGAGTAACGTTTTACAAACTAGTCACATAGACTATTATTAGTAACTTTGATCATCCATAAGTGCACCCTACTTCTGGCCTTGCACCAGACTAAGCAATGCTTAGTAATAATAAGGTGACTCTTCCCCATGAGAGAGTGTTTAGCGAAATACTTTCGCAATTCATTGCTACTGGAGTGAGTTCATTCATATCATGGCGCACCACTTTTAAATCTTCTTCTTCTTCTTCTTCTTCTTCTTCTTCTTCTTCTTCTTCTTCTTCTTCTTCTTCTACAATTTTCTTTCTTCATTACTGCTTCTCTTTTTCAATGAACTTCTGATGGCGAATAATTCTGACAGACGACCAATGTCTGAGGCGAACGAGTAGCACCTGATCTTTGACCACATCTAACATACAGCAATGGCGCTGATAAAGACGCTATCATATTGTCATTATGAGATTGACTTCCGGTCCGATTTTCCGCTATATCACAACTTCCCTTCCCTTCCCTTTAGTTATGGTGGAAAAGGCTGAACAAACCATCAGCTATCTCTCCTTTCTGAATGTCTATTTTCTAATTCTCTTCCGCTGTAAACATCCTTACTGAGCTCAAATTAAATGTTTTAGAAAAGTTCTTATTCTGTCTTTGTTGTCAGGAATTGGATGTTGCGTTCTATTCTAAATTATGGCTTGGAAAAAATTTAAAGAAAGAAAAAAAACGGAAGATTATATTAAGAAAGAAAGAAAGAAAGAAAGAAAGAAAGAAAGAAAGAAAGAAAGATGTCTAATGTTTCATCGTCACGTAATTTGTTTGGAATCGAGCCAAAAGATGTTCACCGATAAGTCATGACACAATGAATGGAAGGAGGGGTTAATGTTATTCAACAATTTTTTATGACTAGTTATGCTCCCCTCTAGTAAGTTATATTTTCCTTAGTTTTATAAAACCAGAACGACGCCAGAAACATCTTCATAACCCAAACCCATTTGGTGATTCTCCAAGAGTTTTTATATGTTCCCTTGCCACAGATAATCTGGAAGTAAAAATGAGTTAAATTGACTCTGCAAATATTAGGTTGGATAGAAGCGTCGTAAAAATATGGCTTATATATATATATATATATATATATATATATATATATATATATATATATATATATATATATGCATACTCGCATAGTTCATGTCATAAATGATAAATGACTGGATTATTTACATATGGAGAACAGAAAGATGAAAGTTATAGAGAGAGAGAGAGAAATGATAAAAGCTAGCGAGAGAGGAAAGAGGTGAGCTTTAGTAAGAGAGAAATGATGAAACTTATAGAGAGAGGGGAAGTATAAAAGAAAAAGTAGTGTAATCTACCAAGTTATCGTCCTTGAAAAAAATCACGAATAGATAACTTTTTAAAATGCATCGGGTAAGTCCCAGTGGTGTAATGGCAAAAGTACTGAACTGCTGCCTCGAAGTAAGTTAGTTTGAACTTCGGTAGTGTTATCATGTTCCCTTTCGGACCCTTGAAAAAAACATGAACCACCTACACCCCCCCAGCAATAGGTAAAATAGTATCACTGCTTTTTTGTACTTGGATGGCTTTGGCATTAAATAACCCACAAAAACTGATATTTATTAAAGAAATCAAATCTAAAATAAGTCGAGCTGCAATCACCACAAAATTTCTCATTAATCTCACGTGAGACAAGATTATCCCTCCGCTTCCCCACAGGGTATATTCGACACAAAACCTGGTTTAAAGCGAGCCCTCATGTGGGTAGATTGGTTAGGGTCAGCAGTACCCCCTTTGAACTCACTCAGGTACCAAGGGTTTACTATGACCCTACCCCTTAAATTGCAACAGGGAGTTTCAGCCGGTCGTGACACTGAGGGGCGTGGCCGATATTTGAGTGGGGATTATTTAATTACATCCCCTGGAATTTAGTATGTGACACCTGGTCAATATAACAAGAGGGGTTTACTCATAAACATGAGCAAGGTCAAAAATTGCATCAGTCCACTTGATTTTATTTATTTTAATTCATTTTCTTTTCTTTTCTTTTAATTATTTACGCGTCTTGACCAAAGACAAAAACACGCATTTCTTTCTTTCTTTCTTTCTTTTTTTCTTTCTTTCTTTCTTTCTTCTTCTTCTTCTTCTTCTTCTTCTTCTTCGTTGTCGTGGTCCATTTTCTTTTCTTTTTCATCCTCTCCTCATTTTTCTTCTCCTTTATTGTATACTCATTCTTCGTCTTTCGCTGCTTTATATTCTTCCTTACTCTTTTTCTTTCTTCTTCTTCACCTCTTCCTCTTCCTCTTCTTCGTCTTCTAACATGAAGGTCAGATATGTGTGTGTGCTTACGCTCGCTCGAGCCTGTATATCTAGAAAAAAAGAGGAAAATATTCAGAGTTTGTATATGTTGCTAATTTTTCAAGTACATTAATGCACTCTGACAGGCATGGTGTGAAACTTAACAATCTACGCCAACATACCAATATGAGAGAATTTGATTCTCACTGAGAGCCCCATTTTTCTGGCTTTATGCGAAACTAAGTTAACTTATTAAGTTCAATTCTCACCAAAAGTCTCATACTAATGGTTTTGTGCCAAACTAAGTTAAGCTTACGAGTTCGATTCCCATATCACACCCCATTCGTCTGGCCCTGTGCCAAATTAGATTAAACTACTGAGTCCAATTCTCACTGGGTTTTCTATACTCCAGGCCTATTGCTAAACGGAGCTAAGCTTAAGATATGGCAGCCACTGTGGCTAGCCAGCTCTTTCTTGCTTTCATTTTTTTTTTAATCTTTTTCTCCATTTTCCTTCACACTTCAGTTCTCAAATTATATTCTTTTATCCTCTCTTTTTTTTTTTTCATTTTTTCCTTTTTTCTTTTTTTTTTTTTTTTTTTTTGACACCTTTTTCCAAGAATTTATTTCCCTGCAGCCCCTTTTTTTACATCTTTCTTTCTTGCTCTTTTTCCCTAAACACCTTTAATGTCTGCCACGAAATCCTTAAATCATGGAGACATTAACTGAAATAAAGATTCTCGCAGCGATAGTCTCAAAGAAAATGTCGCCACCAATGTCTTTTTCATTCCGACATAACAAATAAATCCACCATTAAAGGAAAACATAATATTAGATTTATTTTTCTTTAATTCTCGAGAAGGAAATAAACACAGATTGACCTGCGTCTCTCGCGCCAGCCAACCGTGTATGATTCAGTGGCACAGCTGTAGCCTATTCACACCCTCTACCCACATCATCACTACGTGAATCAAAGTAGTGCCAGAAATCAAGGAGACGCTCCTTCCTTAGAGATTTGTTCGTTTTTTATCATGCCAGAACAACGTATTTCAAAATTCGGGTCTATCTAATTTTTAGGTTCCACTCCAACCGGCAAATAATTTTTGACGTGTACAGTAAAACGACTGTTGACAATTTTTGGTTTCCTAATTTAATGGTATATCAACCTTCGTTGGTTGTTTAATGCCAAAGCCATCCTTGTAGAAGAACGATAGTGGCACTATTCAACCCATAGCTGGAGGAGATAAGTGGTCCATACCATTCCCAAGGTTTTAGGTCCAAAAGTGAACGTAATAGCGCAACTGGATTTCGAACCCGCTCACTACGATATCGTAGTCCAGCACGTTAGACACTACGTCACGACAATTATTCCCTACTATTCTATTGGTTGTCTACATAAATATCAATTACTTGAACCCAAATTTCTAATACATTCTGCCAGCAGACCGGAGTGTTCGCCAATGGCCCGGGAGACCTGGGTTCAATCCCAGGTCGAGTCATACCAAAGACTCAAAAAATGGTACTTGATGCTTCCTTGCTTAGCACTCAGCATTATAAGGTACGGATCAAGGGTAAAGTTGAGCAATCCAGGAAAGGAGTAGCGCCCTCCCCTACACATTGGTGTAGTAGCTATCGAAAAGGGAGCCTTCGGGTTACCCTCGACTATGGTCGCCAACTTTACTTTATTGCTACTTTTATGGAAAATATTCGGATAAGCTTCTGCTGAAAACGCATTAACCACAACTCCATGGGAACTTCCTCTAGTTGAAAAATAAACAAATTATATATATATATATTGAATAGCATTTTGACTTCATGTGTACACAACCTGTTGTTACATTTTTTTTTTTTTTTTCAATTATTATCTATCAGCAGGACTTTGAATACGCTGACGGTATCCCATGAAGAAGAGTAAGATCTTCTCGCCCAAAAAAGGTTGAATCCTGGATATAACACTAAAATGCATCCGATGGTAAGACTCCAGTTCTGGAGAACTGGGTAATGAAGAGTATCCCTTCTTTTCCATTACTCCCGCGTCCACCCTGTCAGTGTCCTATTTATGGGTTAAATAGATCTATTTAAAAATTATTTGTATTCGATTGGACCGTGTGCAATTTTTTTAAAATCTTAATAAAAAAAAATACACAAAAATCTAAATATAAACATATTATGAATGCTGTTCCCTAACCGCAGGGCAAAAAATAACCCAAGACGGGTTGACATACCGTTGAAATAAATCAATCACTCAAATGTAGGTTGCATTCCATAAGTGTCTGTTTTTCTCCTTTCTTCCTTTCTTGGTCGATAAAGATTCGTCTGTTCTCTTAAATCTGAAACCCTCCATCCCATCTTATCGGCCTTTTCCTAAGTCTCTTGAAGGACTCAGTCCTTCTCTATGATTTTAAGATGTAGAAAGTAATGGGTCTTACCCTATTAAGCTGGCCAATGACTTATTGGTAATGGCTATTAATTCTTCTCTTAGACCGGCTGCTCAAACAAGGCTAGAGAGCCCAGTCTGTCCTATCATTTATCCTTAATTGGCAAGAGATGTAGATAGATGCTTTCCACGAGGAAGCTATGGCAACTGGTACGCAAACAGCCTTGTCCGTAATTTGAAATCAGATCGACGATTCCATTTTTTTTTTTATCGATAACCACTACACAAGTAATGTCCAAAAAACCCGGAATATCTATTGAATACTGGCTTCTAGCTCGTATAATTGCCTTTCATGTTGACTTCTCTTTATTTGATTGATTGATTTTAACGGTATTTCAATCTGCCAAGGGTTATTTTAAGCCTAAAAGGTCAGAGTGGACCAGGGAGCAATGGCAATGAAGGGGTGCTCCGCATCCACCAAAGCTCCAGCATCACTGGAGCCTCACAATCAGATCGTTTAGTGACATTACCAGGACACTCATTGGGGGGGGGTCTTACCCCTCTGCAGAGGTGCAGTCGGTGCATTCTGCAGTCCCAGCCTACTGGGCAACCCATAGATGGAATTATAAAGATACTACTACTCCGTGTCATAGTAAACCGGGGAGTAATGGCAATGAAGGGGTACCCACACCCAACAGATTTCCAGAATTGATACCACACTATCAGATACATAGGACACCCCTTTTGGAGAGGTCTTACTCTTCGGTAAAAGATAGAGTCAGCGTATTCCAGGGTCCGCAGACAGAACTATCTCTATCTGAATTCGAATGTTGACCATTAAGAATTACGCAACAACTTCGGATGGGAGACACCCAACTACCTGAGCCCTTTGAGAGGCCTGAGAAATCCAACATAATTTAATGCAGACTGCACCTCGTGTCTTTCTGCTTGGGTTACGGTAAGCGATTTCACTTATCACTATAGTCCCTATTTTGGACCCATTGTGTAAGTCGACCCTTTGATTTCATGAAGTTTTCTCAAGCTTAAAATGTCAAATCGCACATCACCAATTTCTTGTACGTACAGGAACCTCTCATGTACATATATTTGTCAAAATATGCGGACTTTTTTGTGGGAGAGAGAAAAAAAAGAATGATAAAAAAATTTTGTTTCTGACTGTAGTCTATCAGGATACATATCAACTGAATTTGGCTCCGTCTGACATAAGGCTTGCCAGAGTTATGGGTGCTAGAAGGTTATAGAGAGCTAATCTTGGAAATAGGAAAAGTATATCATTATCATAATCATTCAAAACCCTGACTTTTATCTGAATTTGAACACTGTTCGCTGGTACTGAAGAAAAATACTCTAAATATGTAATTTTATATGTAATCAGGATATGACACTAGGTAAATTTTTAAGCGAATATTAACAAGTTTGAATTCAGAGTTTTCATTCCCCTAGAACGGTTGCCATACCAAAGTTGGAGCCGAAACTATCCTTTTATTTACCGATAGCTGGAGAGATAGTTGTTGAATGGACACCATGCTAAAAGGTATTTGCATTATGTGAAATGCAAATTGCCTTTTCGAAGATTTGAACACTGGTCACCATGTCCATTTTCTACTCGTGTCACCATGTCCATTTTCTAATCATTACACCACGAGTGACTCCTATAAAGGTGAGTCAGTATTGGCACACACACACACTTATATGTATATGTGTGTGTGTGTGTGTGTATCTAAAAGAATTTTTGTTGGCCAAAGAGAAAAAAGTATATATTTCAAATGATTAGGTCTACCAAGAGATTTGTATTTTTAAATATTATTTATTTCCTTCTAACATACGTGTATGTTTCCAGCTTGTTGCTTTCGTCAGAGAACATTTGGTAATTTATGTGGCTCTTTCCTTAGATATGGCACAAAGCCATACGAATGGGGCACCCAATGAGACTCGAACTCACTCGTGTTCGAGTCTCATTGTGTGTCCCAATTATTATTTATTTAGTTCTTACATACGCGTATGTAAGAACTAAATAAATAATTCTTTAAAAAATCTAAATCTCTTTCTGGACCTATTCATTTTGAAATATATATATATATATATTCATATGTGTGTATGTGTGTCGATAGTGGCTCACCTGAGCATCAACAACGTGAAACTCGAAGTCGTGAGTTCTTATCCGGTTTTTATTCTATTTTATAGTTGAAAATATTGTGATATTGCTCTACATGTTTGTGCATAGAACACTATAAATAGTTTCCTGATTAAACAAACACTTTTAGCGTTAAATCCTAATTATATATATATATATATATATATATATATATATATATATATATATATATATATATATATATATATACATATTATAAGAGCCATGTCTATTATGCCAACGTTCTAAAGCTTCAACAATATGGTAAAATTAACGAGGAAAAACTGAGTTACAAAGATAGCACAGCTACAATACTGATCCTATGCCGAGCCAGAAAGCAACACAAGTGCTACACTTAGATCCTAGTCAAAGAACTAAATGAAAAAGTATCATTTTTTATATCATTTTTTATGCTAGCAGGATATATGGAGAGATAGCAAGATAGATAGATAGATAGATAGATAGATAGATAGATACGAATTTTAAAAGTTTTTTTTCTCATTTAAATTTTTGGTTGCTTTTTTTAATCGCTGTTTTCTCGCTGCCGGAGAGAACCCCCCACCAAACGAGTTGAGAGAAGAAAAAAAGTACCAAAATTAAAATGAATAGTCACCAACAAGAACTGGGTGTGAAAAACTTGCAAGGAGTGATCTAATAATACTAATAATAATTGTGCAAGAAGTTGAAGTTTGACCATACAAGCAAATGGTATATGCACAATCCAGAATCTGTCCAAGAGAATGAGACGCACAAACCTCTGGGATTTCGAGATACAAACAGATCCCCAAATCTCGGTCAGTTAACCAGATCTTATAATAGTTAACAAAAAAAAAAGAGAAAAGTAGACTTTGCTGTCCCAGCGGACCACAGAGTGAAATTAAAAGAATGTGAAAAGAGGGATAAGTACCTCGACTTGGCAAAGGAATTGAAAAACCTGTGGAACATGAAAGCGACGATAATACCAATTGTAATTGGTGCTCTTGGTACAGTCACCAAAGGTTTAGTAAAAGGACTGGAGGACTTGGAAATAACAGGACGGCTGGAGACCATCCAAACAACTGCATTATTAAGATTGGCTAGAATACTGAGAAGAGTCCTGGAGACTTGAGGAGACTTGTCGTCTCTCAAACTCCTGTGAGAAACCATCAGCTAAAGCTGGTGTGAAAAACTCTCATAAAGGACTAATTATTATTAATAATCATAATAATAATGATAATAAAGCCGTCCTGACAGCTTGGAGTTCCTTAACTCGCTCTGTTCATCCCTCCCTATTAGCCATCGTACTTGCTGATTCCTCTAGTCGTCACCCAGTGTCCGCACAGAGATGATGAATATAATTTTTTGCTAGTCAACCTACACAGGTGAATCCATACGTTGGAGTCTGTTGGCGTTGGAGTCTGTCAATCGCAACGAAAATATGCCTATTTTGTTTTTTTGTTGTTTTTTTTTTTTTGTCTTTTTTTATGTTGTTTTGATTTTGTTTTGTTTTTTAGGAGGTGGGTAATCAGAAAGGATTCTTTGGTTTGGTTTGGCTTCTTTGTTTAATGGCATATCAACCTTTGTAGGTTATTTAATGCCAAAGCTATTCTCTTAAAAGAACAGTAGGGGTACTATTTAACCCATAGCTAGGAGGATAAGGGGGTTCATACCTTTCCCAAGGGTATTTGCCCGAAAGTGACAAATACCCTTGGGAAAGTTATGAACCCCCTTATCCTCCCAGCTATGGGTTAAATAGTACCACTACTTTCCTTCTCAGAGAATGGCTTTGGCATTAAATAACCTACAAAGGTTGATAGGCCATTAAACAAAGAAAGAGAGGATTCTCTTTTTTACCTTCTATAAATTAAAAATGGGAGTAGTCTTCGTTGTACTGGGTTGCAGCATCATTGTAAGATATTTCAAACTCCAGTCATGTCATTACGTTCTCTTTCTGACGAATGCCACAGTGAAAGGCATGAACTCTCTTATCCCTGCACCAGCTATGTGTTAAATAGTACCACTACTTTTTTTTTCTACAAGGATGGTTTTAGCATTAAATAACCTACAAAGTTTGATATGCCATTAAACAAAGAAATTGAAAATAATAATTCCTTCTTCGCTGTCCGCCATTTTGGCTAACGAAAGGTTTAAAAAGAACACGGTTATTTCGTTAAGCCAGAGAAAGTTGAACTTTTATAAACATAAAATTATCTTTCCTAAATTGATAGGAGGACATTTCTTCGTATTTGACGATATGCATGTCTCTGAGTGATTGCATGTTTGTGTTCTTGTGCAAGTGAGTGTGTGCACGGATGAGTGTGTGTGTGTATACGCGAGCGTGTGCCTATGTGCGTAGGTGAGTATTTGCGTTCGTGAGTGAGTGTATTTGAGTGTGAAATGTTCTAGATTTGAGAGTGTTTCTACGACGAAGAAGCAGACAGACAGACGGACAGACAGACGGACAGACAGACGGACGGACAGACAGAATTACTTCGATCTTTTGTATGTATGAGAGAGAAAGATATCTGTGTATGCATGCACGTTTGTGTGTGTGTCTGTTTCTATCTCATGCATACAAACAACCTCTCTCTCTCACACACACACAGACACACATACACACACACACACAAATTGTAACATTCTCCCTCCCACATCATCTTGCACCCAAATATATATATATATATATATATATATATATATATCAACAGTGCGAAGGAAAAAGAAAGAGGAGGAAAGAAGGAGAGAAATGAAGTGAGTGAGAAATGAGTAATTTTGTTTTGTTTTATTTTTAAATCTATGCATCCATTCCCTTAGTGTACGCTTTCATTAGTGTAAGTATGAGGGCCTGTGTGTTTATTAGCATGTCTTCAAGTTTTTGCGAACATACACACACACACACACACACATACATACATACATACATACATATATATATATATATATATATATATATATATAAGCAGCTGAGGCATGAAAACATGTTTAATCAGTAGAATACACTATTCCGCCATATTGACTTGAAATAAAGCTTGCTTCTTTTTCCGCTTGAAGGGAACAGGTTAGGTGTGTCTCTTCAAATTACTCCACACAAACTATAGTTTCATTTGCTGTGGGCACATCTGTAGAGCCGTTCGCTCTGGGGGCAACTACTGTGGATAGGCGTTGGTTGGTCTTCTGGGTGAATTTACAGAGCTTTGATGAAATCTTTCACATTCCATGATTTATGCATTTCATTGGCATTATGTTTAGAGTGTTCGCCCATGGCCTGGGAGACCTGGGTTCAATCCCAGGTCGAGTCATACCAAAGACTCAAAAAATGCTACTTGATCCCTCCTTGCTTAACATTCAGCAATATAAGGTAGGCATTAAGGGTAAAGAGGAGCAATCCAGGGAAAGGAATAGCGCTCTTCCCCTACACCTCGGTGTAGTAGCTATCGAAAAGGGAGCCTTCGGGTCACCCTCGACTAAGATCGCTAACTTTACTTTACATACGTGTACTTGTAAAAAACTAAATTGCTATTTCAGGCCGAGTGACTCCAACGTTCAAATCTGACGCCAACTTGAAGATCCTTGTCAGAGAGGCAAGCAAACTATTGTTCATGAGTTCGATTCTCACCGAGTGCTCATATACGTCTGGCTATGTACTAAATTTTGCTGAGCTTAGTAAATGGTAACTTGAAGTCCGTTATCTTAACCATAAAGATAAACTGTCAATAAGGATATTTACTAAACTTGATTTGGTCTGGCACAAGGCAATAAAAGATTAACACCCAGCATAAAATGAATTCTATTGAAGAGAACTCGAATTAGCTCACTTTTATGTCACTTGAAACGCATAGTGAGCTGTGAGTATAATTTCAATACATTTCGATTCTGTTCCAATCTGGCATATGAACACCTTCATGCGTCATGAAACGCTTAATTCCTGACGTACCCAGTACCTCATATGGTTTAAAGCATAAGAGCTAAGCTAAAAGACCATTATTAGTAAGTAAATGTAACTTACTAATAATGGTCTTTTAGCAAAAACGAATAACATACGGAATAATTGTTTTTATATGTACATTGTTGTAATATATATATATATATATATATATATAAAATTAACCTAAATCGCGAGTCGAAAATCTTCTACTAAAGTTTCACCTTAACGGATCATCAGAAAGCCTAAGTTCGACTGAATTCTAGGAGAAATCGCTTTCTTTTATTCACCAAAAACCCACCTAGCTTAAAATTTGCATAAAAAAATTTTTTTTTAGATATAAAAATTAAAAAAATAAAAAATATATTTCTCTAAAACCTATCCCTAATTATAGAGTAACCACGCCCTTTTGTGTCTACAACTATTTAACACCTCCGATCTTTTGTTTAGCATATTCTTGCTTTTACAATTTGCTATTACCAATTTTTCCTCCAACCTCGGACGAGGTTGGCCTTTTCTTTCTTTTTGACCCAACATTTTTTCTTTTTCCCCTGGGCGGTGATTCGAGATACTTTTTTCGCTTGTTCCTGGCCAGGGTTTTTTTGTTTTTTTTCTGGTACCGTGAATACTGGTAGATATTAGATTAGTAAATATATATGTGTGTGTGTGTGTGTATGTTGTCTTTTTTTTTGTTTTTTTTTTTTCACAAATGTTTTTTTAAGGTGTAATGTCATTGTGTGCAGAGCCGATTTAAAATCTAAAAGTTTAGGAGAGGATTTCCAACTTTATATACCATCCATGACTTCAAGTTAGACGTGTGTTGAGTCTTTTTTCTTTTATTTTTTGTAGACTATTTAAACTCTGCCAGGTCCATTGCAGACTTTTAGCTTTTTGTTTGTTTATTGTTGCTGCTTTTTGTTTTTGTTTTGTAGGGGGGGGATATTAAAACTCTGCTCGACTATTGAATAGAAGCTGTATTATCAAATAGTAATAAAATACTGAAATTTTTCGCAACATATTTGAAACTTGAAGTCATGGGTGTTATATGAACGTTTGGGATACTCTCTTAAACGTTCAGTAAAATGTTAATTGAAGTACTTCAGAAAGTCTTTCGTTGTTGACTCTATGTTACCAGAATTGTATATGAAAACCTTCAGCATTGTGTATTGTATTATGTGCATGTGAGCTTAGAGTATCACTGGCATAGTGCCAGGCTTCCTGGCAGGTGTTCGTGCTGCATTCTGGAGAAAAGAGGAAGATTCATTTTGGCGCATATCTTCTATACCAGAATGTGTTGTTATGGTGATGCTATGGTGTCGCCTACACGCGGTAGTTGTGAGAATTTTTTGACAGACAAGGGAGGTAATCCACCAATTGTTTTTGTTTTTTATTTATTTTTTGTTTTGTTTTGTTTGTTTTTTTTTGTTTTTTTTGTTTGTTTTGGTAAGGAGTTTTCGTGAACAGATGGGCTTTTAAGGATTAAGGGTATGAATTCATCTCTCACCAGGAACTTTATCTTTATTTTTGAACCATACTATCTATTGATCTCCGAATGACGAACTGGGATTCGTGATAAAAAAAAAAACACGGAAATAAGAGTGCAATACTATTGATAATAATTGTTTATATAATTGTTATTTGTTTTTGTTTTGATGATCATATTGGCTGCTTTGTTTGTATTTTTGTATAAATTTTGTTTTTCTTATTTTTGTTGTCTTTAATCATAAAATTGCAAGCCTTTCATCTTCTTTCATTGTCCACTTTCCCACACAATTTCAAAGTTAAAAATATCTTCATCTACTTTTGATTAAATTCGATCAAAACTTAGGTCAAGCAAAAAGTTTTAAAAATGAAACAAAAATGTTCTGTTCTCAATGTAAATTACCCTTATGTGTGTGTGTGTGTGTGTGTGTTTGTGTGTGTGTGTGTGTGTGTGTGTGTGTGTGTGTTGGTGTGTGTGTGTGTGTACAAGTGCGTTGTGCGTTTGCGTGTACACATGTGTGTTGTGTGTGTATGTGTGTGTGTTTATATGTGTGTGTATGTATGTGTGCAAGTGCGTTGTGCGTTTGCATGTACACATGTGTGTTGTGTGTGTATGTGTGTCTGTGTGTGTGTGTGTGTGTGTGTGTTTATGTCTGTGTGTATGTATGTGTGCAAGTGCGTTGTGCGTTTGCGCGTACACATGTATGTTGTGTGTGTATGTGTGTGTGTGTTGTATGTGTATGTGCGTGTGTTGTGTGTATGTGTGTTGTGAGTGTATGTGTTTGCATGCGTGTGTTGTGTATGTATGTGAGCGTTGCATGTGTATAGGTGTATGTGTGTGTGTTGTGTATGTGTGTGTTGTGTGTATCTGAATGTATGCGTGTATATATGCGTGTATGTGTGTTGTTTGTGTATGTGTGTATGCGCCTGTGTTGTATGTGTCATGTGTATGTGTGTGTTGTATGTGTATGCGCGTGTGTTGTGTGTTCATGTGTATGTAAATGTGTGTTGTCAGTGTGTGTGTCTGCATGCATATGTTTTCTGTGTATGTGTGTGTTGCATGTGTATGTGTGGACATGTGTGTTGTGTATGTGTGTGTACGTGTGTGTGTGTGTGTTGTGTTTATCTGAATGTGTGTGTGTGTGTGTGTGTGTGTGTGTGTGTGTGTGTGTGTGTGTGTGTGTGTGTTTTAAAAACTAAAGCAAGAGTTGCCAACTATGGTGAATAAGATAATTATCTAAACAAAAATATTGCAGAGCCAATATACCATTATTATTATTTACTCCTTTAGAGTTTTTCACATCAGTGTTAGCTGATGGTTTTTCACAGGAGTTTGAGTGACAGCAAGTCTCCTCAAGTCTCCAGGACTCGTCTCAGGATTCTGGCCGTTCTTAGCAATGCTGTCGTTTGGATAGTCTCTACTCGTCCACCAACTTCCATATCTTCCAGACCTTTTAATAATCCTTTAGTTATTCTGCATTATTATTATTATTATTATTATTATTATTAAAAACAAATTAAAATAATCCAATACACAATTTTAAGTTTCATATTTTCTTGATTATCAATTACGTATTAACCTAATGATCAAAAAATTAAGAAACTTAAAGTTGTGAGATGGGTTATTTTACCTATTCCTTATATTTCTTAATAATAATAATTATAATAATAATAATAATAATAATGAATTCCATTAGGACTGATTATATCAAAGCAAAAATGGATAATACGAGAAGGTTATGTACGTGGAGGCCGATGAAACGGTTAATCGGGAATATAACAAACTGGTACAAAAGGAATACCAGACAAGACACGCCTGGGTGGGAAAGGTGATCCACTTGGAATTGTGCAAGAAATTGAAGTTTGACCATACTACAAAATGGTATATGCACAAACCAGAATCCGTTCAAGATAATGAGACGCATGAAATTCTCTGGGATTTTGAGATACAAACGGATCCCTAAATCCTAACCAGATTACCAGATTAAGGGATTATTAACAAGAAAGAAGAACTTGTTATCCACTAGATTCTGCAGCTCCGTTGGCCAATAGAGTTAAAATGAAAGTAAGTGAAAAAATAGATAAATACCTGGATCTTGCCAGAGAGCTGAAAAAAGCTGTAGAATATGAAAGCAATGGTGATACCAATTGTAGTTTGTGTCTTAGAAACGGATCCTACGGGCTTTTAAAAGAGACTGGTGGAATTGGTGATCAGAGGAAAATAAAACGGGACCATTCCAAGAGCACCAACTACAATTGGTACGACCTTCACCCTCATGTTTCACAGCTTTTTGTTTTGTTTTTTTCCTTTTGTTTTTTTTTGGGGGGGGGTAATTCTCTGGCCAGGTCCAAGTATTTGTCTATGTTTTCGCTTTCTTTTATTTTCATTCTATGGTCCAATGGAACAGCAAAATCTACGAGATGGCAAGTTCTTTTCTTCTTGATAATTAACACTATTATTATTATTATCATTATTATTATTATTATTATTTCGGCTTTTTCCAATAAAATGTTCATTTCCATCCCGTCTATCATTGTCACTATCATTTTAAAACGAAATTAAATTGAAATTGTGACTATTTTTGTAGTCCAACTCCTACGCAAGTTATCATCCTGACGATGGGAGGAGACGTTCTCTAAGTACCCAGGATAACCTAAGAAGTACCCTAAGCGTGGTTCTGAGCCCACAAATTACCCAACAGAACAGGGTCATTCAAAAGGTTAGCTATGAGCGGTGAAGTGTGGCACACTAAAGTCTTAAGGCACACCGGTCCCATTGACACCATTAGGGAATATTCTCTCCCTACTTTTGTTCTTTCATGAATCACTACGAACTTTTCACTCAATGGTTTTGATATTAAAATAAACCAGGGTACACAGCTATTGTTCAGTGAAAATGTCTTTAGAGTCTAAGTTAAGCAAAATTAATTTCTGATATTTTAAATCAAAATCACAAAGAAAAGTGATTAAGCTAAAAGTTTTCTTCGGTTAGTTTTTATTCGGTATAGTTTAAATATCACAAAGAAAAGTGATCAAGCTAAAAGTTTTCTTCGGTTAGTTTTTATTCGGTATAGTTTAAATATCACAAAGAAAAGTGATCAAGCTAAAAGTTTTCTTCGGTTAGTTTTTATTCGGTATAGTTTAAATATCAAACTAAAATTAACATTTGAACAAATTTTGCTCTTTTTTACTACTAAATCGTCACCTTTTTAAATAAAATCGTAGACTTTTATTTGCCAATTTTATTAAAATATCTGCCAGAACTCAATTAAATCAAGGAATGATTTTAAATGTCATAGATAGATAGATCTCGGATATATATATATATATATATATATATATATATATTGAGAGAGAGAGAGAGAGAGAGAGCTCTAATTACTATGGGTTGGGATAAAGTAGCAGTAGCTGTCTCACGGGTGTCAACAATCGATGTTTGAGTTCAAATAAACGCTATATCATTGTAAGAAACTCTTAAAAAATGAGACAGACAGACAGACAGACAGACAGGGAAATGGATAATGCAAATGTTTACTTTTTTCCGTGTTTATACTCTTTGGGAAAAGCATTGATCTCCTTCTCCCAACTATTTGTAAATGGTATAGAAGACTAAGCTCTCTAGCCTTAGTGGGACAGCCAGTATAGGAGAATGAATACTCTGAACACATCATAGGCCAACGAGGCAGGATAAGGCCTATAAATCAACATGTTTTACAGTCATTGAGCTACCTCTATATCCTGCAACGGGCTAAGGAAAAAATGATGGGGTGGGGATGATAGAGAAAAAGGGAAAACCTTTATAAGTTCTTTTTCAAACTTTAGTGTTTTGTAAAATTATACAAAGAAAGAGGAATCCCCGTAATGCAGTGGCTATCGCGCTGGACTGTGATATGGCAGTAAGAGAGTTCAAATTCCAATCGCGCTATTATGTTCTCTTTCGAACAAATACACTAGAAAAAGGTATCAACACTCTTATCCACCCAGATATCCACCCAGATATCCACCCAGATATGGGTTAAATAGTACCACTTCTATTCTTCTATAAGAATGGCTTAGACATAAAATAACCCATGAAGGTTGATATGCCATGAAACAAAGAAATCAAACAAAGCCTATTCTCAGAAAATGGAAACGTTTTCGCAACTTTCGTTGGAAAAGAGTAATTGATTGTCTTTTTTAAACAATTGAATTATAAGTAAGACTACTGTAAAACACCCAGTCGGCTGGGGCTGCAGAATACACCGACTGCATATCTTAGTGTACTTATGCTAAACTGAATTGTTTGAAATAAAACTGTTTTGACATGCTAAACTGAATTGTTTGAAATAGAACTGTTTTGACATTTAAACTGTGTACTTATGCTAAACTAAAGTGTTTGAAATAGAACTCCATTGGCCTAATGATTACAATGTTCGCCACTGGTCCGGGAAACCTGGGTTCAATCCCAGGTCGAGTCATACCAAAGACTTAAAAAATGGTACTTGATGCCGCCTTGCTTAGAACTCAGCATTATACGGTAAGGATCAAGAGTAAAGTGGAGCAATCCTGGGAATGAGGTAGCGCTCTCCCCTACATCTCGTTGTGGTAGCTCTAGAAAAGGGAGCCTTCGAGTCACCCTCGCCTAAGTTCACCAACTTTACTTACTTATAAGTATAAAAATGGATTCGGCATTAAATAACCTGCAATGGTCGATATGCCATAAAACCAAACCAAACTAAACCAAATTCTGTAAAACAAACGTCACTTAAAATAAATTTGTGAAAAAAACTTCTTATTCACCTTTATTTATCTGTCAGTTTTTTGTGGAGAAATCGAATAAGTAGAGTGGCCGAGATATTAAAAACAAACAGTTCCTCTCATTGAGGGCTAATATATGAATAAGGGTAACACAAATATAACGTTATTCAGTTGTGCTAATAAAAATTGAAAAACTAAGAAAGAAAAAAAAGAAAAAGTTTAATACATATACGTAATAAAGTTTTACTGACGTTTCTTTCTAAAAATTTTGGTGACCCTACATTTTTAAAAAAAATTGGATTTCGCTCTAAAATAGATTGTCACTTTTGCCTTCCGTAGTTACTGCAAATTTCAAGCACCACGCAAATAATCGTGTATTTTTTCTAAAAATTATGGTGAACTTTTCAAACTACAATTGAATACGCGTAGACCCTCCACTTCAAAAAAAAATTGGATTTCGCTCTAAAATAGATTGTCCCTTTTGCCTTCCGTAGTTACAGCAAATTTCAAGCACCATGCAAATAATCGTGTATTTTTTCTAAAAATTATGGTGAACTTTTCAAACTACAATTGAATACGCGTAGACCCTCCACTTCAAAAAAAAATTGGATTTCGCTCTAAAATAGATTGTCACTTTTGCCTTCCGTAGTTACAGCAAATTTCAAGCACCACGCATATAATCGTGTATTTTTTCTAAAAATTATGGTGAACTTTTCAAACTACAATTGAATACGCGCAGACCCTCCACTTTAAAAAAAATTGGATTTCGCTCTAAAATAGAGTGTCACTTTTGCCTTCCGTAGTTACAGCAAATTTCAAGCACCACGCAAATAATCGTGTATTTTTTCTATGCAACTGCTCTTTGATTTGATGTGAATTTTAAAAAATCATTTTATAAACATCAGTTACTGATGTTTCTCTTTGTTGTCCCTGCCACCAGGCTCTCTGCTCCAACGATCTAAGTTGATATTTTTCTAAAGAATATTTATCTAACTGCATCTTTCCTGATTAAAAGCGAAGTACTTTATAAATAATATTCACGGTCTGCGTTTCTCATTATGCAAAATCTCTTGATAGAAATCAGTAATCGCAGTTTATCATCAGGTTTGCCAGTTAAAAGTTACCAATTATCTCCCTTTGAAAAGCCGCTGCTTTGAGATGAATCTATCAACGAAATGGTATGACGAATAAAAAGAATAGTATATTTATGTAGGTTTTAGTATTACCGACGATTTTAACCAGAATATTTAAAGATCAGATAACTCGAACAAATTTACAAATTGAAATTAGGTTCGCAATGAAGATACGATTATCGGTTATTTTGACTTCTGGGTATTTTTAAAAGCGGGTAGTTGATATGACTAATTAGCCCACAACATAAATTGACGTTTTATTCAGAAGCCACCCACTAGACAATGAAGCACTTTGTATGATATATATATATATATATATATATATATATATATATATATATATATATATATATATATATATATAATACAGAAAAGCATTTAAGGCTGGAAGATGGCATCTGGAAATAACAGTAAAAGAGTATTAAATTCGTAGGCAAAGATAGAATCATAGAAGGAAGATCATTTAAATTACAAAACAGTTTGAAAATTTTGATGTAAACTTAAAATGGTTAAAATATAATTATTACGTATTACAAAGGTGTATGAACCATAATAACAAAGCATTAAACACCTAATATATACACACATACATATTTGATTGAGGGATTAATTATATATTGAGTTACCATGACCAGAAAATCCGGCAAGCACTTCGCGGGGCATACGGATTTACTGGACAGCTGTTTCGACCTTATTAGGTCCCTCAGCAGTGTATACCGTAATCCCCACCACTGGAGATCGAACCAGCGACTACAGAGGCGAAACTTTACCACTGAGTCATTGGTCCACTACGAACACGAGGTCGAAACTCCCGTCCAGTGGTTCCATATGTCACGCAAAGTGCTTGTAGGGTTTTCTGGCCATCGTAATTCAATTTATAATATATAATTCCTCTATTTAAAAATATATATTACTATTTCCTTCCTCAAGATTATGATTATCTCCAACTTGGGAAGACGTAGCCCTGGAGGTGACGTGTCTTCTGTAAAATTACGGATGTACATACAAGACATATAAACTATGATTAGTTAATTTGGCATCGCTTGTGTTCGTTGTAGAGTTTCGGCTCTGCATTTTGTGGTCACTGGTTTGATCTCCAGTGGTGAAGATCACGGTATACATAGCTGATGAAACCTAATAAGGTCGAAACAGCTGTCCGTATGTCACTCGATGTGATTGCTGGATTTTCTGGTCATGACAATTCAATGTAAATGTGGCCAACTATATTTTCATTGGCCTTTAGGGTCAGACATGCTTTCGTGGCCAAAGTATCATTACAACTTAAACAAAGCGCCCTAAATAACTTACAATACCATCAGGTTTTGTTGGTTTTCCGTTATATTATGTGAAGGCCAAATAAAGATGTGGCTTTTTCGTAATTAAAAATTTACAGCAACGAAGTTCTGTAAGTTTTGACATAAAATTACCTAATGACACGGTAATACACTGAATTTGAATAAGAATAGAATTTTGTTGACATTCACATGCGAGGTCAGTGTGCAAGATCTCAATATATATATATATATATATATATATATATATATATATATATATATATATATATATATATATATATATATCAGTCTAAAATTATTGGAGTTCTGTGTCTATATTTCTCTATATTGTCAAATATCTTAGTGGTAAAGTGCTTGTATCATATACTGAAAGTCAGGTTTTATGAGAATACTGAACACTAGTAACTGAAGGAATATAGAAAATTTAAAAGTGTTTCTTGTCATTAGTTTTAAAATATTTCAACCAAAAAACATATTTTTTTAAACAAATAACAAACTAGATTATCCATACCAAATACATTAAAAAAATTGTTACTATAATGATTCAAAAAATAATTTACCTTTCAAAGTAATTATATTTCAAATGTAGTTTTATCGGCTTTATATAGCTTCTTTTTTTCTTTTCTTTTCTTTTTCCCCTTTTTCTTTTCTTTTCATGGAAATTTTTCATTTTCCAGAAAAATCATGTTACAAAGTAAAAGAGTGAAGTGGTTCTAAATTTTGGGTTCGATTTGCAATATATATTATGCCAAACTGGACTCTGACTTTGTGTCCGTCTTTATGACAGTAAATACATATACATTGAATATAATGTAAAAACTGTTACACTACACTCGTTTCGTTTGTCGTTATGAAATGTGTAGATATTTAAACAGAATATAAATATAATCTTAATGTTAATTTATGCTAATTTTATTTTATTGGTTTGGTAGAGTTGATTCTTCATAACTTAATTCTATTTATTTATTCATGTATTATCTATCTTATTTTAGTTTAGTTTAGTTTATGTTATATTTATTTTGAAATCAGTTGTTCAAAAAACCAAAAAATTAAGCTCCAAATATTTTAAAAAAGAAAATACCACTAATTTTCATACTTTTTTGTTCTTTTTAAACTTCCATTAGTTAACGAAAATGACATCCGTAAATTTACTTGCATAAAAAATGTACATGAAGAATTGTCCAGTTTAGCAATGTATTTGTAATATAACGTGATCATCCGAAGCCACAAAAAATACAATAATTTACAAAATTGTAAAATAACTCATTCAATCAGGTAAAAGTCGATCTCGCGTGTAGGTCGAGATCAACTAATGCTTTCAAAAACTGTTTATGCTTTTTCCATAAGAATATATATATATATATATATATATATATATATATATATATATATATATATATATATATATATATATATATATCAGTTTTATCACCAGGAATTACTGAAAAAGTTATTGAAAAAAATAATAATCCTTCAATTTTTGTTGATCCATTCAACACATACTGAATCAAAAGAACATGGTGTCGTATCCAACCGGTGCACCGACTTATTTGTGAGTCAGCACTTCCCTTTTGCATACAACTTGTTCTTATGGTTTTTTCTTTCCAACTATTTTTGCTCGATTTGAGCCTTTGGTTATCATTTACGTTGATCCCTGTTCCTTTGAGCTTCCGATTAACACTTTTTCTTTACCTTTTTCTTGTTCAGTTTGAACCTCCTGTTTTTTTTTTGTTTTTTTTTCATTTTTTTTTTTTTCATGATCAATTTTCTTTAAAGAACACCATCAAATACATCAGTTTGAGCCACCGTTTCTCTTTTTTCTTTACCTCTATGACTTATCCCTCATTTGAGCCGCTGACTATATAAGTTTATATGTTTATGTAATGGTTCTATGTTTTAATATTGACTTTTTATTAGTATTTGACACAAAGTTAAACCAAAAATAGTATTTAAATATTTCTGTTAGCAATAGTTTTTTTTTCTTTTCCTCCCTTTTCCAGATATTGTTCATTACTAATGTTGGTTTTAGCGATGAGTTGTTTGATCCGTCCTTTTTCTTTTGCAACAGGTTCAGTTTTAAGCTTATTCCTCCTATTTCAGATTATCTCCCTTGTTCAACTATCATTTATTGTTCAAATTGTTCTTTGTACATTTTTTTTAATCCAGACTCAGTGCTTTTATTATTGATCTTTGTTATGTCTGTATATTGAGCCATTGCTTAACGCTTATGTTGTTGTTTTTTGGGGTTTTTTGTAACTTTGTTTGAGACTTGGTTTATCGTTAGTTTGTTTGTTATTCTATTTCGTTTAGAAACGTTTTTATTCATCTTTTCATTTTGTTTTGTTTTGTTGTCATTTTTTATTTGTTCGTTTTGTTGTTGTTTTTTTTTGTTTATTATTATTATTATTATTATTATTATTATTATTATTATTATTATTATTATTATTATTATTAAAGTCGTTCATCTTGTCGCGACAACAAAAGCCTATTGCATGTCTTTTTCTCTTCTTTTTTTTTTATCAACGCTGGAAATAAATCCGACCATAAATTGACACAGCGATTATATAAAGAGCGACAACGTTCTCAAGATTTTGGAAGGTCTATATTTACAAATGTCCTGTGACGAGGTCCATTTGACATCCAGTTTTGTCGAGAAAAGATAAGAGCTGATAAGGAATGATGTTAAAAAAATTAATCGTTTCACACAACATCTTACAAAAAGCTAAGTAAAATCGGTGACAGGGTCAGACATCGTCGCCAGTCAGGCTGACGATCGTTAACTGGCTAGTTACCGGTCGCTTTCGGATAGATTTCTTTTCGTTCCAGTTGCTATTGAAACATCCATTGCCTTAAGACATCAAAAAGCCTACCTACTCCGCCGGATTGGATGTAAGACGGCTAACCGTAGAAACGACCTCCGCAAGGTTGTGTGGATATTTCAGAGATTCCTTTGTCATCCTTTAGAGCAACACATTTTCTGTTGTTTCCACCAAGATTGGGACTCAGAAATTACCTCCTTTTTTTTAAAAAAAAAATCCATATCATTTTATTTTCTGATTTTTTTTTTCTTTTAAGGTTATGACATGCTCCAAGTAAGGCAGGGAAAATTGAGCTTTTATGCCAGCAAAACCTAAAATTTCTTCAGACATTAAAACGTTTAATTTTCATTTTTGTCGGACTTAAACTCTTTTGCTGTCAACCCATATTTCCAACCCATACCTCTCGTTATAAACGACTGTTTTCCAACCCATCTCCCGCTAAAAACCACTGTTTTCCAACCCATTGTCCCGCCAAAAACGTCTGTTTTCCAAGCCATACCTCTCGTTAAAAACGACTGTTTTCCAACCCATACCTCCCGCTAAATAGACTATTTTCAAACCCATATCTCCCGCTAAAAACCACTGTTTTCCAAGACATATTTCCCACTAAAAACGACTGTTTTTCAACTCATACCTCCCATTAAAAATCACTGTTTTCCAATCCATACCTCCCGTTAAAAACCACTATTTTCCAACCCATACCTCCCGCTAAAAACAACTGCTTTCCAACCCATACCTCTCGTTAAAAACAACTGTTTTCCAACCCATGCCTCCCGACAAAAACGACTGTTTTCCAATCGATACCTCCCGTTAAAAACCACTGTTTTCCAACCCATACCTCCCGCTAAAAACAACTGCTTTCCAACCCATACCTCTCGCTAAAAACAACTGTTTTCCAACCCATGCCTCCCGACAAAAACGACTGTTTTCCAATCCATACCTCCCGTTAAAAACCACTGTTTTCCAACCCATACCTCCCGCTAAAAACAACTGCTTTCCAACCCATACCTCTCGCTAAAAACAACTGTTTTCCAACGCAAACTCTCGTTAATAACGACTGTTTTCCAGCCCATACCTAACGCTTAAAACGACTATTTACCACTCTATATCTCCTGCTAAAAACGACTGTTTAAAAAAAAATCGTGCTATTTTCAATCATCTAAACTATCATGAAATGTCATGATAATCAATTTAGATATTATCAACTGGTGTTATAACCGTTTAAAAACCAGTCGAATTCAGTGTCTAAATAATGAGAAAATTTTCTGAAAACTTCCTTGCGGTTTGAAAAATTCGTACTATCCAATGAAATGTAATATTGAATAAAAGTTTTTTTTAGAGTCTGGTTTTAGAAATTCGACTATCGCAGTACACAATAATCAAGGAGTTACTTCGTCATGATTCATTGAATTTTCTCAGGTTACCATCATCTTTGCTTTTCTGGTACAGCTCTTCTGTCTCTGCGGTTGATAGAACTGAAAATACAAAATCCTGTTCGCTGAATTTCTCTTGAGAAAATTTATTCATTTATGTATTAATAAACTTTTAAAATTGATACAACAAACTCATTGCATATTTGCAGGAAGAAGTCGAATTTTGAAAACTCAATTTTTAAGCAAAAACTGGCCTCGACTTATTCAAGAGTAATAAGATAGTAAGGTAATAATAATTCAGTAAGTTTACAGATAATATAGTAACGTAGTAATGATTTAGTAAGATTATTAATAAGTTAGTAAGATTAGCAATAATTTTATCTGTAATAATTTAGTAAGGTAGTTATAATTTAGAAAGTTTGATAATCATATTTACCAACCACTCCGCTCGGGCAGGATATGACACAAGGTCAATTTTTAACCGAAGTTTAACAGGTTTGAATTCAGAGTTTTCCTTCTCCTAGACTAGTTGCCTCACCAAGGCTTAAGAACCTAGTCTGCCCTACTATTTACCCATAGCTGGAGGGAGAATATTTGGATTCATACCTTTCCAAAAGGTATTAGTGATATGTGAAACGTAATCAGTCAGGTCCAGGAATTGAACTCGTGTCGCCGTGTCCATATCCTGCGACGATAACCATTACACCACGGGCACCTCCAAATATCATTGGAGAACAAAAAAATGTTTTGGATTTATACCTTTCCCAAGGGTATTAGTGCTATGTGAAATGCAATCAGTCAGGTCCAGGATTTGAACTCGTGTCGCCGTGTCCATATCCTGCGACGATAACCATTACAACACGGGCATCTCCAAATATCATTAGAGACCAAAAAACGTTTTGGATTTATACCTTTCCCAAGGGTATTAGCGCTATTTGAAATCCGATCAGTCTGGTCCAGGATTTGAACACGTGTCGGTGTGTCCATATCCTGTGACGATAACCATTACAACACGGGCATCTCCAAATATCAATGGAGAACAAAAAAAGTTTTGGATTTATACCTTTCCCAAGGTATTAGCGCTATTTGAAATCCAATCAGTCAGGTCCAGGATTTGAACACGTGTCGGTGTGTCTATATCCTGCGACTATAAACATTACACCACGGGCACCTCCAAATATTATTTGGGAACAAAAAAAGTTTTGGATTTATACCTTTCCCAAGGGTATTAGTGCTATGTGAAATGCAATCAGTCAGGTCCAGGATTTGAACTCGTGTCGCCGTGTCCATATCCTGCGACGATAACCATTACACCACGGGCAGAAAGTTTGATAATAATTTAGTAACCATAATGATCATTTAGTAAGGCAGTAATAATTTAGTAAGTTTAGTGATAATATAGTAACATAGTAATAACTAAGTACGATTAATAATGATTTAGCAAGATTAATAATAATTTGATCAGTTGTAATTTAGTAAGCTTTGTAATAATCCAGCAAGCTGAGAAATAATTTGAGAAGATAAGTAATGATTTTGTAAGCTTATTAATAGTAAGGTTAGTAATAATTTACTAAGATAAGTAATAATTCAATCAGTAATAATTACGTAAGCTAGTAATAATTAGTAAGCTTTGTAATAATTTATTAAGGTTGAGTATTCAGTGTTCGCCAGTGGTCCGGGAGACCTGGGTTCAATCCCAGGTCGTGTCATACCAAAGACTTTTAAAATGGTACTTGATACCTACTTGCTTAACACTCAGCAATATAAGGTACGTATCAAGAGTAAAGTGGAACAATCCTGGGAAAGGAGTAGCGCCCTCCTCTACACCTCGGTGTTGTAGCTATTGAAAAGGGAGCCTTCTGGTCGCCCTCGACTACGGTCGCCAACTTTACTTTATTCTAATATATTTTGAAAGACGAAGAAACTATCCTTGGCTTCAAAACTAAATTCTATACATTATTTCCAGAAGATAAATCAAAGGTCGTCCTACGCGAGATAGACTTATAAATGGGTATATACGGGCTATTTTTGTTTTGTTTTGTTTTGTTTTAGTTTGTATTTTTTCCCGTTCTAGTGAGGATTACAACAACGCAGTATGGAAAGAAATGTATCTATGGTGTTTCCATCTATCAGTAAAGCCATATCTTGTTTTGATGTTGTGAAGTTATGGAGCTTCAGCCTCCAGAATCTCAACTCGATAACTTACAAATGTAATGTGCTCGTTTAAAGCGAAACATTTTATCCTCGCTGTAAGCAGATAAGAGAAGAGATTGGCCTGGTTGAGAAAGTGTTCGCCAGTAGCCAGAAGACCGGGGTTCAATCCAAGTTCGAGTTATACCAAAAACTCAAAAAAAGAGTACTTGATAACTCCTTGCTTATCCCTCAGTATTATAAGGTACGTATCAAGGGTAGGTGGAGCAATTCCGGAAAAGGAGTAGCGCCCTCTCTACACCTCGGTGTTGTAGCTATTTAAAAAAATAGCCTTCGAGTCGCCCTCGACTACGGTCACTAACTTAGTTTATGAGATAAATAAGTTATCATTTGTCTTTTTCTATTCCTGTCTGGCTCCTTTGTCTACCCTTTTTTCCGTGTTGATATCTTCAAGTTTTGAAGTGTAAATTTGCGCTGAATCCAAAGAAAAAAAATCAGTTTTATCTTTTATCCACAAACCAATCAAATTCGCTGTAAATTTATGTGCCCGATAATTCGGTATTTCGGATATGAACAACAATATATTATTTAAAGTGACATTTAACGAGATATGCACTTCAGCTTGTTCCAAAACTACGACGCAATTCGTAAAAAATACCAACTATAAAAGAAAGGAATTGAAATCCACGTCGTAAATTGTACAGATAAAATTGGTTTAAACTATTACTATACTCTCACTGTAGTTTATTTCAGTACCGGGCGAAAATATTGATGGATTGAATTTAACGGCATGTTAACCCATCAAGGGTTATTTTATGTGCGAGGTGTTCATTGCACGTTCATTTACATTTTTGTGCAGTTGCTTCTTAAGAGTTATTTTTTTGTTTTTTTTATTACTCAGTTTAATTACATACCAACCTTCGCGGGTTATTTAACGCCAATACCATCCTTGTAGAAAGACTGAGGAGATGATGATGTTCATACCTTTCTTAAGGGCATTAGTCCGAAAGTGAATGTAATGGCGTTACTGGAGTTCGAACTCGCTTACCTGAAATTCACAGTCCAGCACTTTATCCACAATGCTACGAGGACTCATCCAGTTGGGTTTTTTTAACATAGTCTTTTCAAATGAGAATATGTTTTTAAATAGGTTTGTTTGACCCACAGTTGGGACCCTAACACCTAATACCATTTCTTGAAGCAATAGCACTCCCCAGATCTCCAAAACCGGAACCTCACAATCAGATGTAGTTTAATGTTCTACCCAGGATACCACTATTTGGTTATAGGGTTCTTATCTCTCTTCGGGGTATACAGTTAGCGTATCCTAAGCCTCTCCGATCAAAATATCCCATGGGGATAGAATTCACTAAATGTATATACTATATTATGTTACGTAGCCATGTACACATATATATGTTGGTAACATCTATATATAACGTAGAACACAGGAATCCCGAAATTCGTAAACACGCAACGACTTCTTTGTTCAGGTACGAAACCTTTTTATTACTTTTGAGCTAAAGGTTTCGACATTTATATGCTGGCTTCTTCATCTGGCCCCAATCTCGTGCGGCACTCATGGCGCGCAAATTCGTCTCGCCGCTGCGAGCCCGCAAAAGTCGACCGTCTCGTCCGGAATCTAGCTTCAACTCTCTTAACTTTCTTCAAATTCCCCCAAATCCTCCGCGCGCTTCCGGTGCGTGACATCACCCGCACTTTGTCACCCGTTTCATCATCTCAGGCTATTGTGACATCTCTGAGTGACATGTCCGCTCTGTGTGCGCGCACGCGTTACCACCTGCGTCAAGGTTGCACCTAACTAACCCATGTGCTGAGCCGAAAGGTTCTCAGCCTAACTAAACCCAAAGGCATGAACCGAAATCCCTCGGCCATTATATTACAATTACATCATTCAAACTGAAATTAAAAAAATACACTTTCGGTTAAATCGCGCTGAAAGCAACATTTCCGCCAGATTATTGAAGTTAAGCATGTAAATTACTCAGAAGAGGGACCATTTTGTAGCAACGGTTACTGTAAGAAATCTGAAACTTATGTGACTGACTAAGCAAATCTTAGTAAATAACAATTTGTTATAGAAAGCAAAAAGAAAAGAATTGATCGTTTCTTCGCAAATTAGGATCCATGTGGCTATTTAAAGTATCAAAACTTTGGTTAAAGGCAGAATAATTATACAGAAGTTGTCTAATCATTATTATCTTTTCTATAAAAATTCCGAATATCGATGACTTGAAGAGAAATAGAAATAACATAAAGATTAATTTATTTAGTGTTGCATAAACAACAGAAAAGTTACCAAAATGACAGTGATATATATATTGTCATCCACAGACAGACTGTTTCGTTCTATCAGAACTCTTCAGTGAGGCTAGACCCGCAACCGAGCACTTTATTTTATCCAAAGTTCTAAACAATTGCTTTTTTCTTTATACTTTTCTTTTTTTTTTTTTTTTTTTTTTTTTTTTTTTTCGCCTGCGTTGTTTATATATATACATATTTCAAAATGAAGAGGTCCAAGAGAAATCTCTTAAGAGACCTTTTTCATTTTGAGATATTTGCTTTTTTCTCTCTTTGGACCAACAAAATTTTTTTACATATATAAACTACATATATATGTGTATACACACACACGCACACACACACATATATATATAGAGAGAATGGACCAAAAGAAGGTATACACATTACAGTTTGGGGGATTTTATTACATTGCTTTTACATTTAAATTTATTTTATACTGTTTAATATCGCAAGTACTGAAAATGACTTCCACGGACCATGTAACAATCGAGAATGATTCAGCTTCAATTTAATTTTACGCATTAAACGTTATAAGGATATTCTCGATATGCATAGCTACTCAGACACAGGTTATGTGGACTATTGGGATGTGTTCACAAATGTCATAGCGGCTTAGATCTCATTTTCTTGAGTCAGAGAAGTGTTAAGACGTCTAGCGTTAGATGTATTAACCACAGAACCCGTTGTTTCCAATTTATTTTTCATACGATAAATTGTCGGCCGTGTTAATGGAAAATTGTCAGATGCTTTTTTGCTATGATCAGCTCATTGCACGGATTTTTAGTCTTCCAGTTTCCTGCTTTAGAAACCACTTTCTTAGTTCTTGACTCAAATTATTTACTATTATTCACATTATGTTAGAAATAAAACAACTCTATACCAACTTTTGGGTGGGCTAAAATGTTAATTGGCTGAAAAGTTCATATGATCTCATATCTGGGGTTGATAACTTTTTGACCAATGGATTTCAAGTACTGTCACATTCATAGAAGTGGATTGCAAATGGGATTATTTTGAAAAAATAAACCACATTTGGTTACATTCCATGAGAGTATCTTGGTCAGACTATGAACTTTTCAGTCGACCAAATCTTTAACAAATGGATATATTACGATACAGGTTCGTTTTGTCACTTCTTTTGGGACATATCAACTATTATAAACTATTTTTAGAGTTTTCGGAGAAACCTTTGTTCAGTAAAGCCTGGTGATGGCTTAAGATTGCCAGTTAAGAATGATTTAAATTATTAAGAAATAATTACAAAGAAATATCCTGCTTGACTCACACACACACACACACACATACACATACACACACACAAATATATATATATATATATATATATATATATGGCAGGGACAGATTTCATTTAGTGCGAATGGCTGGACATTCAATCATGCACCCAGATTTGCAATAAAAGAAAACTTATGAAAAAGCATATGGCAGATAAAGTTACTGAAACCTCACACATCGTTTTCGATGAAAGAGTCCACCATATATATATTTATTGATTTACTTATTTATTTATAATGCTTATTCTATTCTTTCTAGCGGTCTTTTAATTGATAAAATGTAGTTTTAGTTCAATCCTTATTCAGTCAGAATCGTCCCGATGATCCGGTTAGATGAAACCTTGGTAGATTTTTCATATATATATATATATATAGATATATATATATCCCCAGCTATGGATAAAATAGATAGGTAAATTAGGCTCTCTAGCTTTTATAGGGCAATCGCTCTCGGAGAAGGACAAAACTCTAAATTCAAAACCTGAGGCAAGTTGTTCCAGAGAATCTGTAACATTTTGGTGCACCATTCAAGTCTTATCCAAAAAGTGTGTCTGGTTCAACACAAACCTTCACCATGATAAGCAAATCACCTGTATAGGTAATTCAATAGTTAATATATTTTGCTGAACTGTTGGGCCCTTTCATACGTCGATATCGACAGGAGCGTCTGCCATATTAGAGGATGTAAAATCTGTTCCCTAAGTATCATTTTTCGAAACAAGTAAAAAATTTACATCGAACCCTTCCATTCAGTAGATTTTACTTTTAAATATAAATCCACTTGAAAGAAAATATACTCAATAGTTTTATCTTTTTATTGATTAGGTTAAGTTATGTTTGGTTGAGTCTGGTTATTGGGTCAGGGTTAATTTTCGGGTTATGTCAAAGTGGTTTAGTCTAAAATAAATATTTACTTTATTGAAAAGGAGGCATATAAATATATAAATATATATATATATATATGAATAAACTAACTTTTCAATTATAATGATCCTTGATAGTTTAGTTTGGTCTCTTTGTTTAATTAGCATATCAACTTTAGTGGTTTATTTCATGTCAAAGTCATTCTAGTAGAACAGGAAATGTGCTCTACATGGACGCTAACAAAACGGCTGGAGAAGAAGCTAGACGGCAATTACACAAGAATGCTGCGTGCAATCTTGAACAAATCCAGGCGGCAACACCCCACAAGACACCAACTGTACGGCCACCTGCCTCCTATCACGAAAACTATTCAAGTTAGACGAACCAGACATGCAGGACACTGCTGGAGAAGCAGGGACGAACTCATAAGAGATGTACTCCTATGGACCCCACACATGGCCGTGCAAAAGCAGGACGACCAGCACGAACATACTTTCAGGAGCTATGTGAGGATACGGGATGTTGTCCTGAGGACCTGCCTAGGGCGATGAATGATAGGGAGGAGTGGCGAGAGAGGGTCAGGGATATCCGTGCTACCAACGCGACATGATGATGATGATGATGACTATTTAACCACTAGCTGTGAGATAAGCAGGTTTATACTTTTCTTAAGAATATTAGTTCGAAAGTGAACGTAATAACGTGATTAGATTTCGAACTTGCTTACTACGATAACGCAGTTTGACCCAATCAGCTGGGGCAGCAGAATACACTGTTTATTTGTCTATTTGTCGCTGCCTCCCACCAGACACGACTTGACACAAGGTCAAAAGCCCGAAGGCCGATTAAAGTGGAGATAAAGGTGGGGAGAGGTCGGGAACGACCTGAGACTCGAACCCTGCTGGTCTACGCTGCTTATCGGCTCACTTGGTGCACTGTGAGCCTGATGAGGCAAGCAGTTTCACGAACCCAAATGTGGGTCCGGGCACGTATGCCGAGTTATGGCTTGAACTAGACCACAAGGTCTAATGCCATACATAGGTTCCGTTTGCAGCGTCACGCTCCGGATCGAAGTCCAGAGCGTGGTATCGCCTCTACGCAGCAGAATACACTGACTGCATATCTGCAGAGGGTTAAGACACACACACACACACACCCGACGAGTGTCTTAGATATGACACTAAACAATCTGATGGTGAGGATTCGGTAATGCTTGAGCTTTGGAAATACTCCTTCATTACCATCTTTGAGGAGTACCTCTTCATTACCATCACTCACAGGTCCACTCTAGCCCAAAGTGGTAGCAGCAGATAGGTTTCTATCTATGGGTCATATAGAACTAAACTGTTTAATTACGCTAAACGGAATTGTTTGAAATAGAACTGTTTTTGACATTTAAACTATGTACTTTGGCTAATCTGAACTGTTTGAAATAGGACCGTTTTGACATTTAACAGTGTATAAACAAAAAGCTGTACTCATGCTAAACGGAATTGTTTGAAATAGAAGTGTTTTTGATATTTAAACTGTGTACTTATTCTAAACTGAATTGTTTGAAATAGAACTGTTTTAACATTTAACTATATGTAAATAAAAAAAAACTATATTTATACTAAAGTGAATTGTTTGAAACTTTTGTCGAAATGACTTAAATCGACGTTAAATGACCCGAAAAGGGTTGATACGACGTAAAATAAAACAACCAACCAGATATTAGTTGTCTAAATTTCTGAGACGAAGCTTGGTGATTTTCATCATTAAGGGTTTTCGGACTATTGTCTTCATCTTTATTGTTATTTCCACGTTTCAACCGATATGTCCTCCGGCCTTCTTTAGGTGTTTGTCGAACTCTGGAACCTTCACAGAACTTCGAACTACGTCCTTTATTGAATCCACGGGGGTCGCCTGTTCTGATTCCGTTAGCCATAACTGGGTACAAGTGTTAAGTATTCCTGTATTGTTACAGTCAGGATTGAACCTGAAACCTCCAGATGATTATCGCCTTAGAAGCTTAGGGAACCAACGCCTATAACTGTTACGCCATTTTTCCAGCTGGACACGTTGTGGAAATAACAATAAAAGTAAAGTAAAGTTAGCGACCATGATCGAGGGTGACCCGAAGGCTCCCTTTTCGATAGCTACTACACCAAGGTGTAGGGGAGGGCGCTACTCCATTCCCAGGATTGTTCCACTTTACCCTTGAACCGTACCTTATAATGCTGAGTGTTAAGCAAGGTGGTATCAAGTACCATTTTTAAAGTCTTTTGGTATGACTCGACCTGGGATTGAACCCAGGTCTCCCGGGCCATTGGCGAACACTCTAACCGCTGGGCCAATGTCCCGGTTATAAATAACAATAAAGATGAAGACAATAGTCCGAAAACCCTTAATGATGAAAAAGGACAACCAACCAGAGTCCAACACTTTATCCTCTACGTCATGGGGATTCCTCCAATGTTCGCTGAAATCTATGCTGTAACCTTTGTTTCCGCGATGCAGCACATTTACTGTTATGACTAGTAAATTAGTAAAGCCAAAACAAAATTCTCGCACTATTCCCCAATCAATTTTCTTTCAAACGCTTCGTTTTTTCCACGTGCCAAAAGCCTTGCTCTTCAGCGGAGTATTAATAATTGATCTGGCACGATGTGCGTGTACACACGTTTTCTCTTTGCTCTCAGATGAAAACACCTGAAACTATCTCGTTTCGTCTCTTGGTAGCAAAAAAAAAATAGATAAATAAAAAAAATGTTTTCACGTCATGTCAGCTGGACTTAGGATACGCCGACTGTATCTCTTCAAAAGAAGTGTAAGACGACCCCACTCCCGCAAAAAAAATATGCTGACTCTATCACTTGCAGAGAAGCGTAAGACACACCCCGTAAAAAAAAGAATACACTGACAGTATCCCTTGCAAAGAGGAAAAGACGCCCCCCACCAAAATACGTTGACTGTATCCTTTGTGAAGAGGTTCAAAAAATACACTGGCTGTATCCTTTGCAGAGACACGACCTCCCAAATATGCTGAGTTTATCCCTTACAGATAGGTGTAAGATACTCCGCCCCCACTCCAAAAAATACGTTGACTGTATTCCTTTCAGAGAAGTGTAAGGCTTCCTCCCAAATATGCTAACTGTATCGCCAGCAGAGAGGTGTAAGACGCCCTTCCCCGCCAAAAAAAAATGCCCTGATTGTATCCCTTGTTGAGAGGTGTAAGACACCCCCACAAAAAAAAATATGCTGACTGTATCCCTTGCAGATAATAGTAAGAAGCCCTTTTCAAAAAATACGGTGACTTTATCGCTTGCAGAGAGGTGTAAGACCCCCCCAAAAAAAAAACGGTATTATGAATATGATATTAAACTGCATCTAGGGCTTTTGAGCATGTGGAGTACCCCTTCATTGACATTACTCCCAGAT
>CAUZXS010002508.1:7500-30000 GCA_963585895.1 Sepioteuthis lessoniana | reverse complement strand
ACAATCTCAAATGATGATGTAAGAACTGTATTGAGTCAATTTTCTAAATAATGAAGACCAATGATTTTTACCTTAAATTAAACACCAACAAACGCAGTTATTAGGATATGCTCAACTATATTTGTCCCGATGTAGGTAGTCTGATTAAGTTTATCATTCCTATTGTTATTAGCACACAGAAATAGTTTGAATAAAGGACGACAAACCTCCTTCCTTTTAGTTATTCATAACTCTGTCGGTAGAGCTTACAATACGCCGAGGCATAAGACTCCCCGACTAGGACCAAAAAATATGTGTATTGGATATCACATTAACTTGTGGTGAGGGTTCAGTCCAGGCGTACTTCTTCATTGACATTACTCCCAGTTCCACTCTGATCCGGAATCGTATTATCTGTTAGGGTTTTATGGGTCAAATAGATATGTTTGAAAATTATCAGTATTGGATAGAAATGTTTGAAACCATGTTGCTGTATGTGAATAAATGATTATTATTAAACAGGAATCGTTTCTTTAGATCCTAATTGTGTATTGGGAGTGTCCTCATGGTGTAAGGGTTAAAGCGCTGGACTGCGGACTCGTAGTACGCTAGTTCGTACTCCAGTCGCGCTATAACGTTCACTTTCGGGCAAATACCTTTGGGAAAGGTATGAACCTCCTTATCCTCCTAGCTATGGGTTAAATAGTACCACTACTACAATACGATTGCGGATCAGAGTGGAACTGGGAGTAATGCGCTATTACGTTCACTTTCGGGCAAATACCCTTGGGAAAGGTATGAACCCCCTTATTCTCCCTCCAGCTATGGGTAAATAGTAGGACGGACTAGGTTCTTCAGCCTTGGTGAGGCAACTAGTCTAGGAGAAGGAAAACTCTGAATTCAAACCTGTTAAACTCCGCTTAAAAATTGACCTTGTGTCATATCCTGCCCGAGCGGAGGGGTTGGTAAATAGTACCACTACTATTCTTCTAGGAGTATGGCTTTGGCATTAAATAACCTCCAATGGTTGATATGCCATTAAACAAAGAAACCAAACCTAATTGTGTATTAATTATCAATATTTGATAGGGATAATTGACTCCAAATATCTGTGTAAATGAATGATTGTTTTTAAATGATAGTCAAAGTTTTATAAAAATTGATTGCAATGAAACTTTAATAGTAGAGTCATGATTATGATGAAATTTACAAATGAATAGTTTTTAAATTAAATAATTCATAAGGGGCTGATCTGATGTTAAATAAATCAAACCCAATTTTAGTGACACTGGCAACTAACTTATTTCTTAAAACTGTATATTGACAATATAGTACGTTAAAATAGGTAAATTATATTCGTCGCACCTGATGTTACCATCATCATCATAATCATGATCATCACCAAGGTGTGCCGACAGCACAGCTTCTTTTGACTCTCTTTTATCATCTGTCCCTATCGGCGATCTCGCTCAGTAAGTCTTCTAGACGACACCCAGTGTCTCCACAGAGCTGATGTAAGTTTTTTCTTGTCAGCTACCACTGATGTATCCATATGTATGAGTCCATAGGAGAAGTAGGCTTTTGAGCTTATCTTTACTTTTCCAGCATGTTTTGCACGTCTTTCTTAGATTGCTTGCGAGATGGGAGATAAGTGGCTGTACTGCACTATTTTTAGGGTGCTGCCTCCAGGATTTGTTCAAAATAGCACACTGCATCCTGGTGTTGCTCGGCATAGAAAGATAATTATGACTCAAACCTTTTAATATATAAGAAGCAATTTTTCCTCAAAATTAGAATTTTATATATTTCTATTAAGTGTGTAGGAAAACATTTTTTTTAAATAAAATTCTCCAGTACATTCAATCCAATTTTTTTTTATGTTTACATGATTTATAATTTTTACGGTAAAAGTTCAAGCATAATGAGGGGGGTGTCCTCGTGGTGTAATGGTTAAAGCGATGGCCTGCGGAATCGTAGTAAGCGAGTTCGTACTTCAGTCACGCTATTACGTTCATTTTCAGGCAACATTGAGGCAGGTGTTAACGCGGGAGCGCGCGGGCGGATGTAGGTGTCACTCAGTTGTCACAATAGTCCGAGACGAAACGGGTGACGGAGTGCGAGTGACGTCACGCACCGGAAGCGCGCAGAGGTTTGTGGAGAATTGAAAGAAAGTTAGGGAGTTGAATACTAGACGCCAAACGAGGAGGTTCAACTTTTGAAGCTCGCAGACGCGAGGCGAACTTGCGCCCTATGGGGGCCGCACGAGGTGGTGCCCAAATGAATAAGACATCATAGCAAGATTGTGTCTCTCTCCTTGTGTCGAAACCTTTAACTCAAAAGTAATAAAAAGGTTTCGTACCTGAACAAACAAGTCGTTACGTGTTTTCGAATTTCGAGATTCCTATGTTCTTTATATGTTCTATCGTTGTGAACATTATATGTCTATTTCGCACATGGCGTTAATTGTGGTTATAGTACATAATGAGTTCGTGGCTATGAATCAAAAGTCGACTTGTTCACGAAATGGTCTGATATACGAGTATATATGATGGATATTTAATGAATACACTTATTCAAACAGAAAATTTCAGTAATAGATTGAAAAAAAGAATTTCTTACTTTTTTCGTTGAAAAGGGAAAAACAAATGAAACCTCATTTTAAACCTAATCTTCTGCCTGGGTCGCAGTATCTGGCCGTTATCGATCTGATTACCTGTGCAGCTGGGATGATTCGACATAATAGCTACACAGATCAACTTGACAAACTGGCAAATCGATCAAGTTAGTAAATGAATCAAATAAATAGACGGTATGAACTGATGGTCGATGGCTGTCCGGTTGTCTATTTGACTGGTCGATAACGTGGCGAGACCAATCAAGTTCAAATGGATAGACCAAGAAGCTTTGGAGATCAATGAAGATCAAGTTAATTGATGGATCAGACCAATCAGCTGAAGAATGCAAGGTCGTGGTTGGGTCATATGAACCAGTTGATGGATAGTTCGATCAAATGGATATAACTTTTAATTGAGTAGTTCGATTAAGTCGTCAATTGGATAAATAGAAATCTAGACACAGTAGTCATCATCATCATCATCGTTGTGTTGATAACACGGACTTAGTTATCGTCGTAGGAAATGGACTCAGCGACACGAGTTCAAATCTTGGATGAGACTGATTGCATTTCACATAGCACTGATACCCTTGGGAAAGGTATGAATCCAATTACTCTCCCTCCAGCTATGGGTAAATAGTAGGGCAGACTAGGTTCTTCAGCCTTGGTGAGGCAACTAGTCTAGGAGAAGGAAAACTGAATTAAAACCTGTTAAACTCCGCTTAAAAATTGACCTTGTGTCATATCCTGCCCGAGCGGAGGGGTTGGGTAAATATGATAACACGGACTTACTTGACCCCTTCTTGTCATCTACTCCTGTTCTATATCTCTCTTGTTAGTTCCTCTAAACTGTATCCAGTGTCAGCGCAGAGCTGATCGATACAAATCTTAGCTGGTCAGCCACCAATGGTGTCTCCATGTGTAGGAGTTCACGGAGATCGTCGCTTCTCCAACTGTGACCAGCATGTTCACCTGTTTTGGATGGTTTGTGAAATGGCAAGCAAATAGTCATATAGCTGTTATTTTTCTTGAGGTAGGGTGCTTGTTCGTGTTACTTGGATAGTTTGTGAGCTGGGAGGTAAGTGGCCGTACAGCTGCTGTTTTGTGGGGGGGTGCTGCGTTCAGAATTTGTTCAAAATAGCACAAAACAATTTTGTGTTGTTCCCATGTAGCTTTTTCTCCGAGCATTTCGTCAGAGTCCAGATGGTGAAAACATTAAAAAAAAAAACAGATTTAAAAAAACAAGTAATTAATATATGGACTAATGAGAGGGATATCTAAATTAATTAGAGGGATATCTTAATTAAGCATACAGAACAGTATATCGTATTTTATGACTTATAAGACACCTTTTCGTCCAAATATAAGAATTTGATTTTTTTTTATATACACGATAAGATAATTGTTTTGAACTGCACTAAAGAAAGAAATATGGTTGAAGTTCCATAAATATTAGATATATACGCAAAAAATAATCTCTCACTCTACACTAGATGGAACCCCTCTTAAACTAGTAGACAAATTCACTTAGGTTGGAAACAGCGTCTCATCAACCGAAAAAGACATCGACACGCGGTTAACGAAGGCATAGACAGCTATAAATAGGCTATCAATCATATGGAAATCAGACCTAACCGATAAAATGAAACGCAGTTTCTTTCAGGCAGCGGTCGTATCGATACTGCTGTATGGATGCACTACATGGACACTAACAAAACGGCTGGAGAAGAAGCTAGATGGCAATTATACAAGAATGCTGCGAGCAATCTTGAACAAGTCCTGGCGGCAACACCCAACAAAACACCAACTATACAGCCACCTGCCTCCTACCACGAAAACTATCCAAGTTAGACAAACCAGACATGCAGGACACTGCTGGAGAAGCAGGGACGATCTCAGAAGTGATGTACTCTAATGGACCCCCACATATGGCCGGGCAAAAGCAGGACGACCAGCACGAACATATTTTCAGCAGCTATATGAGGATACGGGATGTTGTCCTGAGGACCTACCTAGGGCGATGAACGATAGGGAGGAGAGGCGAGAGAGGGTCAGGGATATCCGTGCTACCAGCGCGACATGATGATGATGATGATGATATCTACGGGTGAATAGTAGAGCAGACTGAGATCTCTCGCCTTGGTAGTATACCAGTTTAAGTGAAGAAACACTTGCCGTAAAACGAGAGAAGGGTATTTGCATCAAAGCTTGATGTGGCTATACTCTGCAAGTGATCTTCTAACAACTATTTTAGACGACAACTTAACGTCACATCCAATTGGTTGGAGGGTCTTCGTCAAACCCTTAGTTACCTAAATCAGTACCTGCTGTTCCTTTTGAGAAACACTTATTATCATCGTCCTTTGGTGGGGGACAAATAATAGTAATATTCCATAGGAAAAATTGGAGTCTTATATACTCGGAGATATGAGGTGATATAAGAGGAGAAGTAATGAGATATAAAACGACGCAAGAGAAGATATGAAGAGATATATGAGATATAAAGAGATATAAGGGAAGATATTAAGAGACATAAAAAGATACCACTTTTGAAGGCATGTTATTAGAGCGATCAATCTATAATAAGAGGGAATCTCCTAGGCGTAACGGCTAACGTTCTGGACTACAAATTCGTACTAAGAGAGTTCGGTCTCCTGTTGGACTATTACGTTCGCTTTCAGACTAATATCCATGGGAAAGCTATAAGCCCTCTTATCTTTCCAGCTATGGGTTAAATTGTACCACTTCTGTTCTTCTACAAAGATGGTTTTGGTATTAAATAACCGGCGAAGGTTGATAAGCCATTAAGCAAAGAAAATAAACTAAATCATTTATTAATGCACGAAAATTAACTTCTCTTGAAATAGACCAAAAATGAAACAGAGAAGAAACCCTTTATATATTCGATGTAAAAAACAAAAGTTTCGACCTAAGTCGACGGCGACCCAAAGGCTCCCTTTTCAATAGCTACTACACAGAGGTGTAGGAGAGGGCGCTACTCCTTCCCATGGATTGCTCCACTTTACTCTTGCTCCTAACCTTATATTGCTGAGTGTTAAGCAAGTAGGTATCAAGTACCATTTTTGAGTCTTTGGTAAGACTCGACCTGGGATTGAACCCCGGTCTCACGGACCATTGGCGAACACTCTACTCATTAGGCCAATGGCCCGGTATTCAATGTACTTTCCAACAATTATTTCTTTATATTTCCAGGAGAATTTGGGTTTGGTTTAGTTTGGTTTGGTTTGGTTTGGTTTGGTTTTATGGTGAAATTGGGAAGCGTCTTATATGTACAAGGGTCTTATAAGCCATCAAATATTTTGAGTCTAAATTTTTAAGACTTTTTTGTTTATTTGTTTGTTTGGGGGTTTTTTTCTTACTATTCAATTGCTCGTTTGGATGGTCGTTGAGTGGTTGGTTTTAAAGCTTGTCAACTCTTGTTAGGTTACTTTATACCAAATTCAGATTTGTTTTTTCTTTTTCTTTTTTTTTTTTTAATTATATGATTTCGAGTAACTATTTCTACTTATTAAAAAATTGTTTGCATGCACTTATGTGGTTTCAAGTATTCCCATCAATGAGTGAAGTAGATCTTTTCAGAATAGTATTAGATAGGAATACTTGAAACCATATAATTATGCGTATATTATTAGTAATCGACCGGGATGCTTAAAACTATATTATTGAGTACAAACAAATTATTATTATTAGATAAGAATAGTTAATTGAAATCATATAATTTCTTAAAAACAACCGACTTCGGCATTAAATAATCTAACAAGGCTTGACATGTCGTTGAACCAACAACCTATTTAATAATAATGTTTGATGCAGTTGTACAGTTTCAAGTTTCCTATCCTATATAAATAATATTTAAACAGCTATATTTTACTTAGAGATAGGAAACTAACGAATCCTAACATTCTGGGTCAGAATGAACCTGGGATTAATGGTACTGAAGGACTACTCAACACTCTCCAGGATTGCAAAAATGGAGCCTCACCGTCACATGCAGTTTTGTTTCATACCTATGATACTACATTTTTTTTCTTTTTTGAGGGTATCTTACTCCTCTAAAAAGAATATCGTCGGCATATTCTAAGCTCCAGCGATAAGTAGTAGTAGTAGTAGTAGTGTCATCGAACAATGGTAACGAATGGGTTATTCCACACTCCCCAAAGCACCACAACAAGAGTCTTACCACTGGATGCAGTTTTGTGTTCGTTTGCACAAGTGTCTTCTTAGTTTCCTTCGTCGTAACGTTTCAGCTGCTATGTTCTTCGGCCTTCTTCAAGTGTTTGTCGCATTCAATAATTTTGAAAAGTTTTTAGTAGAACTCTTAATTCCATTTCGATGGGGAGCCTATTGTTCTAGTCTCTTACTTTCTTTCTCTTCAACTGGAATTTTAGGATGAAATAACAAAACTAAGTGGAAGTCGTTAGTTCAATTCTCAGCCCAAGTAGCTACATCGATAAAACAGAACTACTACTGAAGGAGAAAGGTGAATATTGTGAAGTTAGAAATGCTTAGAATGCCGGACGTGACAAAAATAAAAGCATCAGAACAAGATGTGACACATAGCCAATTTTTAAGCGGAGTACAATTGATTTAGATTGAGAGTTTTTACTTCTCCTAGACTGGTTTCCCAATCAAAGTTAAATAACACGGTCTATTTACCAATATCTTGGGAGAAGAATAACACAGTCTATTTAGCAATATTTTGGTAGAAGAATAACAGTCTATTTACCAATATCTTGGGAGAAGAATAACAGTCTATTTACCAATATTTTGGGAGAAGAATAACACAGTCTATTTACCAATATTTTGGGAGAAGAATAACACAGTCTATTGACCAATATTTTGGGAGAAGAATAACACAGTCTATTGACCAATATTTTGGTAGAAGAATAACACAGTCTATTTACCAATATCTTGGGAGAAGAATAACACAGTCTATTGACCAATATTTTGGTAGAAGAATAACAGTCTATTTACCAATATTTTGGGAGAAGAATAACAGTCTATTTACCAATATTTTGGGAGAAGAATAACAGTCTATTGACCAATATTTTGGTAGAAGAATAACACAGTCTATTTACCAATATCTTGGGAGAAGAATAACACAGTCTATTGACCAATATTTTGGTAGAAGAATAACACAGTCTATTTACCAATATCTTGGGAGAAGAATAACACAGTCTATTTACCAATATTTTGGTAGAAGAATAACAGTCTATTTACCAATATTTTGGGAGAAGAATAACAGTCTATTTACCAATATTTTGGGAGAAGAATAACAGTCTATTTACCAATATCTTGGGAGAAGAATAACACAGTCTATTTACCAATATTTTGGTAGAAGAATAACAGTCTATTTACCAATATTTTGGGAGAAGAATAACAGTCTATTTACCAATATTTTGGGAGAAGAATAACACAGTCTATTTACCAATATCTTGGGAGAAGAATAACACAGTCTATTTACCAATATTTTGGGAGAAGAATAACAGTCTATTTACCAATATTTTGGGAGAAGAATAACAGTCTATTTACCAATATTTTGGGAGAAGAATAACACAGTCTATTTACCAATATTTTGGTAGAAGAATAACAGTCTATTTACCAATATTTTGGTAGAAGAATAACACAGTCTATTTACCAATATCTTGGGAGAAGAATAACACAGTCTATTGACCAATATTTTGGGAGAAGAATAACACAGTCTATTTACCAATATCTTGGGAGAAGAATAACACAGTCTATTTACCAATATCTTGGGAGAAGAATAACACAGTCTATTTACCAATATCTTGGGAGAAGAATAACACAGTCTATTGACCAATATTTTGGTAGAAGAATAACACAGTCTATTTACCAATATCTTGGGAGAAGAATAACACAGTCTATTTACCAATATTTTGGGAGAAGAATAACAGTCTATTTACCAATATTTTGGGAGAAGAATAACAGTCTATTTACCAATATCTTGGGAGAAGAATAACACAGTCTATTTACCAATATTTTGGTAGAAGAATAACAGTCTATTTACCAATATTTTGGTAGAAGAATAACACAGTCTATTTACCAATATCTTGGGAGAAGAATAACACAGTCTATTTACCAATATCTTGGGAGAAGAATAACACAGTCTATTTACCAATATCTTGGGAGAAGAATAACACAGTCTATTTACCAATATTTTGGGAGAAGAATAACACAGTCTATTTACCAATATCTTGGGAGAAGAATAACACAGTCTATTTACCAATATCTTGGGAGAAGAATAACACAGTCTATTTACCAATATCTTGGGAGAAGAATAACACAGTCTATTGACCAATATTTTGGTAGAAGAATAACACAGTCTATTTACCAATATCTTGGGAGAAGAATAACACAGTCTATTGACCAATATTTTGGTAGAAGAATAACACAGTCTATTTACCAATATTTTGGTAGAAGAATAACAGTCTATTTACCAATATTTTGGGAGAAGAATAACAGTCTATTTACCAATATTTTGGGAGAAGAATAACACAGTCTATTTACCAATATCTTAGCAGAAGAATAACACAGTCTATTTACCAATATCTTGGGAGAAGAATAACACAGTCTATTGACCAATATTTTGGTAGAAGAATAACAGTCTATTGACCAATATTTTGGTAGAAGAATAACAGTCTATTTACCAATATTTTGGGAGAAGAATAACACAGTCTATTTACCAATATCTTAGCAGAAGAATACACAGTCTATTTACCAATATCTTGGGAGAAGAATAACACAGTCTATTGACCAATATTTTGGTAGAAGAATAACAGTCTATTGACCAATATTTTGGTAGAAGAATAACAGTCTATTTACCAATATTTTGGGAGAAGAATAACACAGTCTATTTACCAATATCTTAGCAGAAGAATAACACAGTCTATTTACCAATATCTTGGGAGAAGAATAACACAGTCTATTGACCAATATTTTGGTAGAAGAATAACACAGTCTATTTACCAATATCTTGGGAGAAGAATAACACAGTCTATTGACCAATATTTTGGTAGAAGAATAACACAGTCTATTTACCAATATCTTGGGAGAAGCATAACACAGTCTATTGACCAATATTTTGGTAGAAGAATAACAGTCTATTTACCAATATTTTGGTAGAAGAATAACAGTCTATTTACCAATATTTTGGGAGAAGAATAACACAGTCTATTTACCAATATCTTAGCAGAAGAATAACACAGTCTATTTACCAATATCTTGGGAGAAGAATAACACAGTCTATTGACCAATATTTTGGTAGAAGAATAACACAGTCTATTTACCAATATCTTGGGAGAAGCATAACACAGTCTATTGACCAATATTTTGGTAGAAGAATAACAGTCTATTTACCAATATTTTGGTAGAAGAATAACAGTCTATTTACCAATATTTTGGGAGAAGAATAACACAGTCTATTTACCAATATCTTAGCAGAAGAATAACACAGTCTATTTACCAATATCTTGGGAGAAGAATAACACAGTCTATTGACCAATATTTTGGTAGAAGAATAACACAGTCTATTTACCAATATCTTGGGAGAAGAATAACACAGTCTATTGACCAATATTTTGGTAGAAGAATAACACAGTCTATTTACCAATATCTTAGCAGAAGAATAACACAGTCTATTTACCAATATTTTGGGAGAAGAATAACACAGTCTATTTACCAATATCTTAGCAGAAGAATAACACAGTCTATTTTTCAATATCTTGGGCGAAGAACAGATGGATTCAGGCCTTTCCCAAGGACATGAGTGAAACGCAAACAACCTCGTTCAAGATTTTAATTCGGGTCGCCGATTTCATTTCTTACGACGAACAATATACGGAATAATATACCCCACTTGACGAAATAAAATGGTTCCATTCATCATACCATAAATGGGGTGTGGCCGTGGTGTAGGGAATAAAGTGCTGGACTACAACGTTGTAGTAAGCTAGTTCAAATTCCAGTCATAATATTCCGTTTACATTCGGGTAAATAACTTCGTAAAAGGTACGGAAACTCCTTATCTCTCTACGTATGGGATGCATTCTTTTACGGGGGTGGCTTTGGCATTAAGTAACCCACGAAGGTTGATATGCCATAAAACAAATAAATCATACTTTAAATGTTATCCGATACAACTGACTTCTGAACAAGGTGCAACGAGTATGACTGAAACGTGATAAAAACAATCGAAATCAGGATAAAAGTCTGAAAAACACGGTATAATAATCAAGTCGCTTTTTGAAAATTGTCCAGTTCCGAGAGGGTAAGAAATACGACCTGAAACAATACCTTATATAATGACAACTTGGTTAAATCGATGAGTCGGGAATCGTAGTAAAACAGGCTTTGGATCATTAATTGGCTCGGTACAGATCGCTTTAGAACAAATTTTTTTCTGTACATGTTCCAATTGACTCAGCTGTTGTTTTGAGCCGTCGAACTGCTTCCCTACTCAGCCAAATTAGTTCTAATATGGTTGAATCTATATTACAGGGAATTTGATTTCCCATTTTTAGGAAGAATACAATTTCTATTGTTATTTACTAAGCATTCATAATCTAACGCATAAGTTTTAAATTGCTAACGATATCAACTGTTACTTTATGCATTTTCTGTAATTTCCGCCAGGAAAATGAATTTAAAAAAATGACTTCCTTTCTTTAAAAGTATAAAAAATAAAGTTCGAAAGAAAAAGTCATTAAACAGATCGATATAGAAATGAATCAATCGATCAAGTAATCTAATCTTTCTTGAAAAGAAAAAATGTTTGACCTTATATGATGTTTGATTTTTTAGCTAATTTTTTTTAACTGATAACCACAGAGACACATTTTGGTCGGCCGTGTTGGTCAGTATACGGATCTGGTCGGGTATGTCCTGATTTCGGTGGCAGTCAGGCGAGGCCGTCTGACATGGATTCCGGGAAGCCAGCATTCATATCAAGGGCACCAAGATCAGTGTCCTCGAGCCTCGGTGAGCCATCCCACGGGCTCTAACCCTCTTTAGAGGTGCTAGGTTTATTGCCTGGCATCGGAGGCGCCCCTTTTTAGAGGAATGCCAACGAGTCCCGAGGTATTTTTGTGCTCGCTAGTTATGTTTGGGCTACGGTCCTACAGCTGAACCCACCTAAAACAAGACCTTGTGCTACACTCGTCTAGTCAGGGGGACGTACGATAAATATCAATAATCAGCCAGTCGGACTTAGCATGAGATATTTATCACCACTGTTCGGAGTGGTAGGATGTTGCACAACATCAATTTAATGCGGAAAACCACAGGAAACTAGCAACTAAAACTGTACTAGACCCGTCAGCATTCCTCCAAATAGCTGTGCCTAAAGTGTCTGTCAATCATTAAACGTAAACATTGTCAGTTTTAGATAATGGGAGCAAGTACTGTTAGGAGAGACGGTCCGCCGAGACTGGACTTTTGTGGATACATACATAACCGGAAGAATATATCTCTTAACATGAGATGAACTTTTGAAGCTGTAAATGTCAATAAATAGTTCCGTTTAATATATGTTTTGGTTCGGTTTCTTTGTTTAATGGAATATGAACCTTCGCTGCCATTGTAGAAGAATAGTAGTTGGGAGGGATAAGGTTTTCATGCCTTTGTCAAGGATATTGTTTAATATATATTAATGTTAGTAGAAATGATTGTTAAATTTCTATATCCAATCCTATTTACCCAATCCCTCCGTTCGGGCAGGATATGACACAAGGTCAGTGTTTTAAGCGGAGTTTAAGAGGTTTGAATTCAGAGTTTTCCTTCTTCAGCCTCACCAAGGCCCTATTTCTATATCCAATAGTCATCATCATCAAGACAGCACAGACTTCTCTCTCTCTCTCTCTCTCTCTCTCTCTCTGTTGCCATCTGTCCTATCAAACTTGATAAGTCCTTTTGAAGACACCCAGTGTCCGCGCAAAAGTGATGAATGTAAGTTTTTGCTGGTCTGTCAACACAAGTACGTCTAAGTGTAGGAATCCCGGAGAGAACGTTACTTATTTCTCCAACAATACCCAATATGTCTGGTTCGTATTTCATAGAATGTTGGCGAGATGGGGGTTTATGTTTTTGGTATACGATTAATAAGATTTATCTTTATTTTGGTTAGTTAGTTGCGTGCTTGCTTTTACGGCTAGTCGACTTTTGTCAGTATATTAAATGCTGAAATAATTTTAATAATTATGGTCTCCGAATATACTCGGTACAAAAACGTGACTTCAGAATCATTTTAAAGAAGTAAACACCTCCTACTTAGTTACAATATTTATATTTCAAGAGTTACAATATAAAAGTAGTTCAACCTCTTTTAAGAATTATATCAAACAACACTATTAGATGTTATCGTAGAAGATAGTAACGCTTCGATTTCGAGTGGACCTGGGAGTAATGGCAGTGGATCGGTGACTTCACGCTCCCTAGACTTAAAGAACTTAAGTTTCAGCACTGGATGCAGTTTTTATGTCATATAATATGAAGATTGTCATACATTTTATGACTCGCTGTTTAACTTCGGCGATTTGACGGGAACCGATGTTTTCAACATAACGTCATTGTAAGTTATTTATTTATTTATTAAGTACACGGGCGTCAAGTTGTTTTAGTTAGTATTTCTAACTTTTTCTCAGTGTAACTATTTGATACTGTTACTAAATGGTCACTCATTTCAATACTTCGCTGGCTTATCGATACTTAACTTCAGTGATCTGACTAGCACTGATGCATTCGACATGACTAGACCAGAAATCAAACAATAAGAGAGAGTTACAAGATATTTTACCAAGAAACTTCCATAAACCTCGATAAATATATAGACAAGAGGGAGTACCTGCGGTATAGTGACTAACTTGCTCGATTATGACATTGTAGTAAGCAATTTCGAACTCCAGTTGGTTTTAGTATTAAATAACCCATGCAGGTTGTTATGCCATTAAAAACAAAGAAACCAAGAAACCAAAAATATATAAACAGACAGGCACAAATTAGTATCTGAGATTTTTTCAAGAGTATCCGGCTCATTGGTCAAGTGGGTAGAGTGTTCGCCAATGGCCTGTGAGACCACTCCCTGGTCGAGTCATACCAAAGACTTAAAAAATGGTATTTGGTACTTCCTTGCTTAAAACTCAGCATTATAAGGTAAGGATCAAGGTAAAGTGGAGCAATCCAGGGAAAGGAGTAGTACCCTCCCTTATACCTTGGTGTAGTAGCTATCAAAAAGGGAGCCTTCGGGTCACCCTCGACTACGGTCGCCAACTTTACTTACTTACTATATATTTACCATTACCTCCGTACGAGCAGTATGCGATATAAGGTCAATTTTTAGCGGAGTTCAATAGGTTTAAATCCAGAGTTTTCCTTCTCCTAGACCAGTTGCCATATAAAGGTTAAAGAGTCCTATCTACCCTGCTATTTATCCATAGCTGGATAGATAATAATTGGATTCATGTCTTTCCCTAGGCTATTTGTGCTATGTGAAGTACAAACAGCCTTATCAAGGGTTTGAACTTGGATCGCAAATGTATCTTTCTTTGAGTTTAACAAAGTAGCATGGAAAACTAACAGTTGTCTACACAACAAGTCTCTACTCTTCACCAATGTTGTCTTGATGGAAAAGCAAGGGCCGATACAGATTGGCACGAGTGTCGTTGCAGGAGTTACCAGAACGATTTTAAAGTCATCAGGCTATCTTAGAGACTCCTACTTCTGGTTTTGAATTCATTGTTCTTTTCATAGACTCACTAAGGTTCGAAAACACAGTCTAATCTACTCTTTTACTGGGAGTAGAAAAGAGGGATCCAGAGCTTTTTCCAAGGGGCATTAGTGCGAATTTTATGGAAAGTATCTTTGTCAGAAGTTTCACTCAACTCATTGATTCCACTTTTTTCGTCGATAACAAATACGCTGCCAATGTTGCTAATGAGGTTATTGTTATAGGGAATGAACACATTGAACCTAGTTCAAATTTTGGATAAAATTGTTAGCGTTCACTTTACGCTTATTCCCTTGGGAATAGCATGAATTAATTTCGTCTCTCCCCCACTTACAAGCTACAGGCAAAATTATAAGACAGATTGGGCTCTTTAGCCTTTGTATCATGAACGGTCTGTGAGAAGGAAAATTCTTTAAATTTATACCAGCTGTACTCCGCTCAAAATTTGACCCTTTTGTCTCAACCTGTTCATGGCGCAGGGGGTTGACAAAATAATTCTCGCATCACTAACATACATACATACAATCATACGTACTGAAAGGCTGACATACGGATAACTAAGTATATATTCGAATAAAACGATCCTAAGGTTCATACGTGTTAAAACATATGTGTCTAAAGAACTCATTAAACCGTATCTTTCGAATAAAATATAGACATATCAGTCAAAACGAGGCTCTCCAAGGAAAGATATCACTTCACGCATGCGCAGAAGCGATTTGTTATGCCCTCTACAGCTGAAATATTGCTAACATGTGGAGAAAGGTCCGGCTGCAGGTTGTGCACCTACAGTCTCTGGCTATCATCAGTGTAGATTTATGGAATTTATGAAGACAGGCAGGTCCATGAGATTATTTGCATCCACGTCAGGCGGAGAAAAATTAATGACTTTAAAATGAGTGCTAATCTTAGAAAGATAAAAATACAAGCAGATAATTTTTGAACTTGGAAGAGCAGACGACATAGATTTAAAACCATCCAAAGATTTATAGATTCTTATATATATATATATATATATATATATATATATATATATATATATACTCACACACACACACAGCGTAAGGAGACGTGCTTAGCATAACGATTATTGTCGTAGGAAATGGAACCGGCGACAATCCGAGTTCAAATCCCAGACTAGTCTGTTAGCGTTTCACTTCACACTAATTCTCTAGGGAAAGGCATGAATCCATCTCTTCTTACACCAGCTATTGGTAGATAGTAGTGCAGATTGGGTTATTTATCCTTGGTAAGGCAACCAGTCAAGGAGAAGGAAAATTCTAAATTTAAAGCAGCTGTGCGTCTCTTAAAAATTGACCTTGTCTCACACCCTGCTCAGTTGGAAAGGTCTGGTAAATCTCCATATAAAGTGAGACGACAGACTTAGACATATTTAGGCAGACTATATATATATATATATATATTTACTGGCAACGCTATAAGCATACAGACATAGATAGGGAGTAAGTATATATATATATATATATATATATACCCAATCCATCCACTCGAGGAGGATGCGACACAATGTCAATTCTTAAGCAAATTTTAACAAGTTTGAATTTAGAATTTTCCTTCTTTTAGACCGGTCTCCATACCAAGGTTAAAGAGCCCCGTCTGCCCTATTTACCATCCCTCGCCATGATGTCAATTCAAATAGCATAGCTAAAGACATCTTATCCGTTCACTCATCCTAACTAGCTTTAGTGCGGCGGTTATTTCAAATCCGGATAATCATTCTGTCCGACCCAGTATAAAAGACGTTTTAAAAGTACCGAAATTTAATGTTCCTTACCGAGGTATAAGAATTCTACAGCAAAAATGGGTTGTACTGAGGAGAAGAAAAAGGCGGCCGTTTAATCAGGGAACACAAATTAAAACAACAAACGCTTATTCACTAATTAAACGGCGAAATTTTTCTTGTTATACAAATTTTACCAAGCTTTTTGTATTTTGCACTTTTAAACATCCATCGTTGATTTAACATCGCTAATATCATCCCTCATAGTCCTGATGATGGTTCATTAGAACCGAAACGTTATAGCGTCGACTTTGCTTCTTAATAAATCTCTCCTTCTACTTGGATTACTTTGTTATCAATTTTTCTTTATATTTTTGGAGATCATTGTTGTTAAATTGACCACGGTATAAGATAACCCATAAAAGGTTGAGAGGCCGTAAAACCAACTAACTAACAAATTTTAGACTAAGAAAGCGTAAAACAGAATACAAAATATAGAAGTTCTGAACCTTTAACCGTAACCCTTTGACACTTACCCTAACTTTTAACACTGACCCTAACCCTTGAATTTAATTTTTATCATTAAAACAGACTTTGAGAATTACTTTACTCTTAACCTTGACCTTGAATCTAACTGTAACCTTGAGCCCTAACCCTAAGCTCTAATCCTATGTTTAACCTTTCAATCAGGATTCCAACCCTCGGCCCTTATTCTGACCTTTATCCTTCACCCTAACCCATGACTAATTCTAACCTTTAACCCAACCTAATTACTCGATCCTAACTCTAAATTATTACCATAACCCTAACAGATTATTGTTAGAGAGTCAGATTCTCACTGGGAGCCCCATAGTAACGTCCTTGCGTTAAGCCACGTAAATTACAGCAATTATCTGCGTCTCTTTAATACAGTCGCATAGCAATCACGCCGCACCGTACCCATTTGCTGGAGACGTTGAGTTCAATCCACACGCATAGCTTTTACAGTCACTTTTATCTCTAAATCAAAGAATGAACGTAACCTTACAGAATTTCAAATAAACCCAATCCCTTTATAGAGAATTTGAACTTGAAAATTCTCCCGTGGATTTTTCTGCATTGATATCTCGAAAAAATTTAAATGCGAGGAAGCATAAACGAAACAGTATCCTCGCCGATCAGGTAAGATTTACACCAAGAAATAAGGAATCCATCTCTGGAAATCGGTATTGTATTACATGTGTTAATGGCGTCTGAGAATTCTTCTTCTTCTTCTTCTTCTTCTTCTTCTTCTTCTTCTTCTTCTTCTTCTTCTTCTTCTCTCTCTCTCTCTCTCACTCACTCACTCTATCTCTCTCTCTCTCTCTTCTTCATCATCTTGTTTCTTCTTCTTCTTTCTCGTTCTCGTCCCCATCCTCTTCTTCTTCTTCTTCTTCTTCTTCTTCTCTCGTTATCATCTTCCATTCTTCTTCTTCTTTCTCGCTCTTTTCATCATCTCCCTGTCTTCTTTTTCTTCTTCGCTCGCTCTCTCTCTCTCTCTCTCTCTCTCTCTCTCTCTCATTCTATCTCTCTCTCCCTCTCTCTCTCTTCTTCATCTTCGTGTTTCTTCTTCTTCTTCTTCTTTTTCTTCTTCTTCTTTCCCGCTCTCTTCATCATCTTCCTGTCTTCTTCTTCGCTCTCTATCTCTATCTCTCTATCTCCCTCTGTCTGTCTGTCTGTCTGTCTCTCTCTCTCTCTCTCTCTTCCTCGTCTTCTTCTTCTTCTTCTTCTGTTATTGCTGCTGCTTGTGCTATCTCTTCCAGTTCATCCAATTTTAGGTTATATCCTCCTTCTTTCTATTTTTCATCTTTTTCTTTTATTTATTTTTTTTTTTTTACGACTCTTTTTACCTTCTGCTTATTACTTTATTCCTTGCAAGTTTTTCATACCGGCTATAACTGAAGTTATTTTAACAATATTTTGAGTGACAGCAAGTTTTCTCGACTTTACGGGACTCTTCTACTTGTCCTAGCCGACTTTTGTCTGGATGGCTTCAATTCTTCCTCTAATGTCCAGTTCTTCCAGTTTATTTTTTCAGGTTATAAGGGACAGCATTTTTTGCTCTCTAGCTTGGTCCAGGAATTTGTTCAACTTTCGTCTTCTTTCACTTTCACTGTGGTCAGCTGGTACCACAAAATCCACTCTATGACAAGTTGTTTGTTTCTCTTGTTATTTAAAACTACGTCAGGTCTTCTGTCTTGGATTGAATGAACCTTTTGTATCTTTAAGTTGGTTGGTTGTTTGGATTTTATGGCACATCAACATTTGTAGGTTATTTAACGCCAAATCCATTTTTATATAAATAATCAGTTCTATTTCAAACAATTCAGTTTAGCATGAGTACACAGTTTAATTGTCAAAAAACATTTTTATTTCAAGCTATTCAGTTTAGTCAAACAGTCCTAATTCAAACAATTCAGTTTAGAATAAGTTTAGCTGTTTCAAAGTCAAAAACAATTCTATTTCAAACAACTCAATTTAGCATAAGTATGCAGATTAGTTCTATTTAACCCATAGATAGGGCCCTATCAGGTGCAACCACTCCTGGCCAGAGTTAACCTAGGAGTGAAGGAAACGAAAAAGTGCTCTGCGTTTCCCAAATCTCCAGCCTCATTGGAACCTCACCATCAGATTGTTTAGTGTCCTATCCAGTATACTCTTTGCGTGGGGGGTGTCTTACCCCTCTACTGAGATGCAGTCGGTGTATTCTACAGTCCCGGCCGACTGGGCAAGTTTGTATCTCGAAGTTCCTGGGAACTTTGTGTGTTTTATTTTCAGGAACAGATTCTGACTTCTGCATATAACATTTATCTATTAGGATGGGGAAATTTCAGTTTCTTGACAATTATTATTATTATTATTATTATTATTATTATTATTCCTTGCGATTTTTTCACCCTAACTACTGCTGGTGTGTTTCACAAGAGTCTGAGTGACAGCGCTTCTTCTCGGGTTAACCAAACTCTTCAAAGTATTCTGGGTGATCTCAGCAATGCTGTTGTCTACATAGTCTCGATTCTCGCACTGATTTCTTATTCCTTCAATCCTTTCTCTAAGCTCTTTGGACCGTTCCGAGTGCTCCAACTACAATTGGTATTACCTAGACCTTCATTTAGGACAGTTTTTTTAAGTTCTCTAGCAAGGTCCAAGTATCTATCTATTTTTTCACTTTTTTTTTTAACTCCACAGTCCGCCGAAAGAGTTAAAATCCACAAAACGATAAATTCACTCCCTACCTCCCTACCTCCCTCCCTCTCTCTCTCTTTCACTTTTGTTAATTAACTCTAGGACAGATCTTCTGACCGGGATTAGGGGATCCATCTGTCTCCTAAAGTCCTAGAGAACTTTATGGGTCTCATTTTCTTGGACTGGTTCGGGTTTGAGTATATACCATATGGTAGTATGGTAAATTTTCAGTCGCTTGCCTAATTCCCAGTGGATTACTTTTCCTTCCCAATCATATCTAGTCTTGTACTTCTTTTGTGCTTGTTTATTGTGTCTGCTTATCCTGTGATTAACTGTTTCATCTTTTTCTCCACAAAATCTACATTTGCTATTCTGTTGCGTGTTATCAATTTTGGCTTTTTTAAATTTGTCCTTGTGGTGTTTTCTTTTTGTGCTGCTATTAGAAGATATATTATAAATATCATTATTATTATTATTATTATTATTATTAGCAGTAGCCACAGTAGCACTAGCAGCAATACTTACCCATATTAAATATGGACTGTAAAATGGCCATTATAAAAAAGATTAAAACATAATGTTGATTTTCTTAAAACTTAGAAAAATTATTTTAAGGATGTTTTATTTGTTTTTATCGTTTATTTGCGACGACTGACTATCTTTACGCCGAACGTGACTTCGAGTCCGTTCAAAACTTACAAATACCGAAGAAAAATTTTTTTTTTAATATTTTTGTAATATAATTGCGGAGGAATTTCGTTTTGTATATCTTGCCTTTCGGTTTAGTTAGGATGAGAACCTTTCGGCTCAATGCATGGGTTAGTTAGGTGCAAACATTAACGCAGGTGTTCACGCGTGCGCGGAGAAGATGCGTCATTCAGAGATGTCAAAATAAAAATCCCAGATAGAAATGTGATCAGGGGATGTGAGTGACGTCATGCACCGGAAGCATGGGCTGAGGATTTGGGGGATTTGAGAAAAAGCTGTTAGTTGAGTTCCTGCCTCCGAACGAGAGAGTTGAGATTCAGAGCTGGGTGAGGCCAGACGACTTTGTGCGCTACGGGCGCCGCGCGTTGGTTGGGTTGAGAGTTGACGATGTAAAAGCAGTCAGCATAGAAAGATTGTGTCTGTCTCTCGTCATGTCGTGTTTTCGGATTCCTATGTATGTTTATGAACATTTTATGAACATTATGTCTATTTCACGCATCCGTATATCTGGCTATGTAACATTTTGAATAAATATTTTAATTTTATAATTTTACAGATTGGATATCTAATATTGAAATTGATTTTATTATTAAAATTGGGTCTTTTCCCAGCCAGGTGTCTGTTTAAATGAAATCGGTTCGCTTTTTTTAGCACTATATATGCCCGACCCAGTGTTAGAGATTTTTTCAAAGTTATCGAGATTTAATATACTCTTAATGAGAGGTGCATCCTTTACAGAGAAGCAAAAATCCCGTTTTGGGTATGATACTAACTAACATCCAGTGGTGGGCCTCTAGGTCTTTACTCCCAGGTGTACTATGGCTGGAAGTGGTTGTATCTATTTGAGTTACATCGATGGGTCAAATAGGTTTGAAAATCATTTGTATTAGAAAGTAAAAGTAGAAGCTATATAACTGTGTGTAAATTAATTGTATTGAGAATAGATGCTAGAAGCTATGATTATTTACAAATGATTATTACTAGTTATTTATAACTATTCAATTGCTTGCAAAAAGGCTGAGTTCGGCTTGAATAACACAAGGTTTGACATACTGCGAACCCCACCAGCCAACCGAACATTTCCGTTTTGACAAAATAATCGTTTTGCAAAAAATGGTAAACTCTTTCTGCCCGTGGTGTAATGGTAATCGTCGTAGGAAATGGACACGGCGACACGAGTTCAAATCCTGACGACACTAATTGCATTTTACATAGCACTAATACCCTTAGGAAAGGTATGAATCCAATTATTCTCCCTCTAGCTATGGGTAAATAGTAGGACAGACTGGGTTCTTCAGCCTTGATGAGGCAACTAGTCTAGGAGAAGGAAAACTCCGAATTCAAACCTGTTAAATTCCGCTTAAAAAATTGACCTTGTGTCATATCCTGCCCGAGCGGAGGGGTTGGTAAGTAGGGTAAACTCTTTCTGCCCTCATCACAATTACCTTTGGTATATTTGTTTAATAACATATCAACTCCTTATGAGGGATTTAATGCCGAAATTTTATTCATTTGTGAATGTTTAATCATAATAACTATATTTTCACTGTTACATTCAATTTTTTTTCCATTCTATTTTTACTAAGATCATTTTTGGCACACTTTTGTATGGTTTTAAGTATTCTTGTCTTATAATAACAATTCATTCACACATACATGGTTTAAAGCATCTATTCCTATTCAATATACACCGTTGTATAGTTTCAAGTATTCATATCTAACGCCAATAAATTGTTAGCTAATATATAGTTCAAGTAACTATGTATAAGTAACTAATATAAATAATCCCTTGTAAGCAATTATCATCATCATCATCATCATCATATCGCGCTGGTAGCACGGATATCCCAGACCCTCTCTCGCCACTCCTCCCTATCGTTCATCGCCCTAGGTAGGTCTTCAGGACAACATCCCGTATCCTCACATAGCTGCTGAATGTATGTTAGTGCTGGTCGTCCTGCTTTTGCACGGCCATGTGTGGGGGTCCATAAGAGTACATCTCTTATGAGTTCGTCCCTGTATTTTCAAGACGAATAATTTGCATATCATTAAACTTTTTCAGGTGTTCCTATCTTGTATTAATATAATTCTATCAAATAATCATTTGTTGGCACACAGTTACATGATTTCACGTATTGCTATCCTATAAAGTAATACAGTGTTGTTGGTAGAGCTTATAATAAGTTGATTATACAAAGTTGATCGTATCCCCTACTTACTGGGATTAAGGTTGGTTGGGTTTTATGGCATATCAACCTCTTATGAGTTATTTCATGCCAAATCTTGTTTATGTATATATATATATCAAATATATATGAATTCTTAGCGCATATTTTGTAGTTTAACATTTTTAAACAAACTAGAACTCACTTTTTTGCACACAACCAAAATAGTTCCAAGTATTACTGTCTAGTGGGTAGAGTGTTCACCAATGGTCCGGGAGACCTGGGTTCAATCCCAGGTCGCGTCGTACCAAAGACTTTTAAAATGGTA
>CAUZXS010002507.1:55000-60054 GCA_963585895.1 Sepioteuthis lessoniana | reverse complement strand
GGCACACACATCGTACCCAAATTCTATTTCTTTCAAAGATAATTCTAAAAAGAATTCCATCATTACAAACACAGACACCGTATGGTCTGTTATTGTTTTTTTCTTCTTATATATGAGTGTAGTACCAGATTGAGAGAAGGAAGACAATGCAGTGCTAAAGTTACAAATAAGAAGAGACTGAAAAATAATATTCCTTGAATATCAGCAACAGATATTGATAGAAAAAAAGGAGGTGCCCGTGGCGTAATGGTTATCGTCGTAGGAAATGGACACGGCGACACGAGTTCAAATTCTGGACGTGACTGATTTCATTTCACATAGCACTATTACCCTTGGGAAAGGTATGAATCCAATTATTCTCCCTCCAGCTATGGCAGACTAGGTTCTTCAGCCAAGGTAAGGCAACTAGTCTAAAAACTCTGAATTAAAACCTGTTAAATTTCGCTTAAAAATTGACCTTGTGTCATATCCTGCCCGAGCGGAGGAGTTGGTAAATATGGAGAGTGATAGAAAAAAATTTTGGTCAAAAAATGGACTTGTGTGGGCGAGTACATTATGTATGTATTAATCTCATCTTGTTTTCACACACTTAAATGGTTTCAAGTATTGTTATCCAATACTAATAATACAATTTGCTATCAATTATTTGTTTTCACACAGTTAATGGTTAAATAGTTTAAATAATGACTTTATCGATATCAGTTATATATTATCATCATTGTCATCAAGGCGTCATGACAGCACGGACTCCCTTGACTTACTCACGCCATCCATCCCTATCCACTATCACTCTTGGAAAGTTTTCTAGACGATATCCAGTGTCCGCATAGAACTGTTGTCGATCTGCCAACACTGAGAACGTCGTTTTTATGTTCGTCCTAACTTCCACGGCAGTGCTCCGTCTTCTTGGTTTGTGAGATGGTTGGTAAGTGGCCGTACAACTGCTGTTTTGTAAGGTGCTACTTCCAGCATCCTTGTTCAGTAGCAAACTAGTTTTTTTCTCCAAACGCTTCATTAAAGTCCAAGAAGTGCAACCATACAGTAGTACTAACTCGGCTAGAGCCCGGAAGAATGTTAACTATATATGCTGTGGTACACAGTACGTCTTTTTAAGAAATGTGACAGAAAAATGTTAATAAAACTTTAATTGCAAATAAACTTAATTTTTTCTCGTCAAATTGGTGGGGCGTAGACTACAATGATTGAATCCCAACCAGAGGGGTAAGAACTACCCACAAGAAAGAGTGAACTGGATATGACACTGAACTATATCCGATTGTGAGGTTCACCAATCCTATCTCGCGTCGTGTTTGTGTGTGTGTTTGTGTGTGTTCACCAAACGCTGCGTCCGTTGCACCACAAACGCTCCCAGGGAATAGAGTGTTCGACCATGGCCCCGGAAACCGGGGTTCTGTCCCACGTCCAGTCATACCAAAGGCTCAAAAAATGGTACTTGATATCTCCTTGCTTAGCACTCAGAAATATAATGTACGTATCAAGGGTAAAGTGGGGCAATCCCGGGAAATGGACTGCGCCCTCTCCTACACCTTGGTAGAGTAGCTAATGAAAAGCGAACCTTTCGGTCACCCTCGACCACGGTTGCTAACTTTACTTACTTATATCCACACACACACACAAATATATATATATATATATATATATATGTTGTATAGCCACAATACAACTATACGTATACATATACAAATATCAGCGGAAACATAGTCAACAATAATGACGACTTCAATGAACGAACGAACACGCTTCTTTATAAAAATATAATCTCTCACACTTTATTCTCGAAAGAGTTGATGCTGGTTGTGTGTGAGAGGTGAGTTGGAGACAGGGACAGACTGCTACATATTGACCCCAAGTTCTTCTGACCATAGCAGCACTTCTTTCGCATTCTGGCTAGGCGGCTTAACCGTGGGTCACTGAGGGCCCAAAGCCCTTTGTCTGCCGCTGGCTCTCACGCTGGCATCTTCTCTCCAACTGACTCCAACTCCAACTGGCTCCAACTGCAACTGGAATTGACCCAAGCCGTTTGTGGCGCCTGGTTATATAATTGTCTGACATCCACCTGTTTCCGCTGTTCCTCCCCTCCTCCGCTTATTTACACAGGTGCATTTCTTGATTGACGGCTCGGTCGAGGGTCAATATATATATATATATGTGTGTGTCTATATATATATATATATATATATTTATCTTTTTATAATGATCTTTTATTCTTTCTGGTGGCGAACTTTAATAAGGAAATGTCGGCTGGGCAAATCTCTTTAATCAGAATTATCTTGAAGATCCGTCAGTTGAAATCTAGTTTGGTACTTCTAGCTTTTCTACCTAGTGTATTAGCACTTTGACTTATTAGCAAAGGTAACTCTCTCGGTGTTTTTTCTTTTGGCTAGACATTGCGTTGCTGATTGATTATTTTCAAGCTGAACGGGTAATTTGGGTCTTTTCTTTTTTCATAGTTTTTTTTTTCAGATATCAGTTTGTAAAAGATATTTTCTTTATTCAGAAATAGCATTATCTGTTGTTGTTTTTTTACACTCCCAGAGATATAGAAATAGTTATAAAAATAAACATAAAATATATATATATATATATGCATATCTATCTATCTATCTATCTATCTATCTATCTATCTATTTATGTTTATTATATATATATATATATATATATATATATATATGTATGTATATATATATAATGTGTGTGTGTGTGTGTGTTTCGGCTGCACATTTTCTTATAGGCATATTTCATGGTTGATTGGTTGTTTGGGTTTTATGGCATATCGACCTTTATAGGTTATCTAAAGTCAAACCCATTTTTATACAAATATTCAGTTCTCTTTCAAACAATTCAAACAATTAATTTAGCATCAGTGCACAATTTAATTGTCAAAAAACATTTTTATTTCAAGCTATTCCGTTAAGTTACACAGTTCTAATTCAAACAATTCACTTTAGTATCAGTATAGTTTTTGTCCACATACAGTCAAATGTCAAAACAGTTCTATTTCAAGTAATTCACTTTAGCATAAATACACAGGTTACTTCTTTTTGACCCATAGACAGGACCCTATCAGGTGCTACCACTCCCGCCCAGAGTGGACATTGGAGCGAAGGTAATAAAGGGGTACTCTACATTTCCCAAAGCTCTAGCATTACCAGAACCTCTCCATTAGATGTTTTCTGTCACATCCAAGACACTCGTTGGGGTTCTTACCCCTCCGCAGAGGTGCAGTCGGTGTATTCTACAGCCCCCGCTGACTGGACAAGCATATTTTATTGAGAGATGGCGATTTTTGCTATTGGCCTTTTCATGTTAACCAGCGAGATGTCCTAAATGAGGTTATTTGCTGGCCAATAATTGTCCGAAATCTCTGATGTTGTAACTTGATGGCATGTTATTTCGACCTTTTCTGTTCATTGTCGATGATGTGGGTACAACCATGCCCTATATTAAGATACGTTGTGTTGAATGGACTTTTAAATGAGAACGTTCATTGCCGGTAGTTGACGCCGAATTTGAACGGACACTTCCTTGATGCTGGTTTAAGTATGTCAAAATCTCAGATCAAAATCACATGAGTATGAATCACTGAGGCGGGAGAAATTATTTTACTCCCTATTGCCCGAAAAGTTTGATATATTGTGTGAGATCTTTGAGACAAACTTTACACCCATCTGATGATAGTTCTGGTGATTTCAAACGGATAACGGCATAAAAAGCCTTTGACATTTACCAATGTATTTGGCTTCAAATTAAAACGGAAAACTCTCCTAATGTTAACGTCGCCAAAAGATCTATATGTTAAGAGCCCAACTCTAATTTACCCAGTCGGCTGGGGCTGCAGAATATACCGACTTCATCATTGCAGAGGAGTAACACTACCCAAACGAGTGTCCTAGTAATGACACTGAACAATCTGATGGTGAGGTTTCGGTAATTAAATGGTTTGGGGGAGTACTTATTCATTGCCATGACTTCCAGGTCAACTCTACCAGTGGTAGAACCTAATAGGGTCCTATCTATGGGTCAAATAGAACTAAACTGTACTTGTAGCTTATTTAATGCCAAATCCCCTTTTTACATATATATTAAACATATAGGATTTGGTTTGGTTAGGTTTTATGGCATATCAACCAGAGTAGGTTATTTAATGTAAAATCCTCTTAATACATATATATTAAATATATAGGATTTCGTTTGGTTGGGTTTTATGGCATATCAACCAGAGTATGTTATTTAATGTCAAATCCTCTTAGTACATATATATTGAATATATAGGATTTGGTTTGGTTAAATTTTATGGCATATCAACCATTGTGGGTTTTTTAGGGCAAAATTCCTTTAGATACATATAAACAGTTCTATTTCAAACAATTTAATCTAGGATAAGCGCATTTTTTTACACACGGTTAAATGTAAAAATAGTTATATTTCAAACAATCCAGTTAAGCATAAGTACGCAGTTTAAATACCAAAAACAGTTCTATTTCAAACAATTCAGTTTATCCTAACTTCACAGTTTCGTTCTATTTAACCATAGATAGGACTCTATCAGATGCAACTACTCTGGAACAAAATTGACCTGGGAACGAAGATAATGAAGGGTAGCCTGCATTCCCCAAAGTTCCAGTATTATTGAAGCCTCACCATCAGATTGTTCAGTGTCATAAACAGGACATTCGCTGAAAGAGTCTTACTCCTCTGCAGAGATGCAGTCGGCGTATTCTACAATCTTAGCCAACTGGGCTATCAACATTTGAATGAAATAAGGTATGATTAGAAAACTGAATGAGATGATGAAAGAAAAGAAAGAAAAGAAATAAAGGAAGAAGGAAAAGAGAATAATAAAATACGGGGAATGAGATAAAAGAAAGAAAGAAAAAAAAACAAAAGTAAGAGAAGGAAATGTGATAGAGCTTGAAGGCAAATAACGAATGAAAATCAAAGAATGAAGATTGAAGAAGAAAGAATAGTCTTTACTAGAAAGAAATGAAGAAGTAAATAGAAAGAAAGAAAGAAAGAAAGAAAGAAAGAAAGAA
>CAUZXS010002507.1:37500-50000 GCA_963585895.1 Sepioteuthis lessoniana | reverse complement strand
TCTGGAAACTTATTTAATGATCCTCGTATATTTATATTAAATATATATGATTTGGCTTGGTTATGTTTCATATCAACGATTGTACGTTATTTAATGCTAAATCCTCTTTATACATATATATTAAATATATATGATTTGACTGAGTTAGGTTTCATGGTATATCAACGATTGTTGGTTATTTAATGGTAAATCCTCTTTATACATATATATTAAATTTATAGGATTTTGTTGGTTTGGGTGTAATAGAAAATCAACCATTGTAGGTACTATTTACCAACCCCTCCGCTCGGGCAGGATATGACACAAGGTCAATTTTTTTAAGCGGAGTTTAACAGGTTTGAATTCAGAGTTTTTCCTTCTCCTAGACTAGTTGCCTCACCAAGGCTGAAGAACCTAGTCCGTCCTACTATTTATCCATGGAGGGAGAATAAGGGGGTTCATACCTTTCCCAAGGGTATTTGCCCGAAAGTGAACGTAATAGCGCGACTGGAGTACGAACTCGCGTACTACGATTCCGCAGTTCATCGCTTTAACCATTACACCACGAGGACACCCCCCATTGTAGGTTATTTAAGGACAAATCCTCTTTATACATATATTTTGAATGTATGATTTGTAAATACATTTTGTTGATAACATTTTATAACGAGCTTGATTTGGCTTTGTTTAGTTTATGGTATATTGTTGTATAGCCATGACCAACTATACAAACACATCTGCATGCAAAATCATGACGACGACACAATAAAGACGAGCGACACAGTTCTTTAGAAAAATACACCTCTCACTTTATTTGAAAGGGGTTCGAAAGGGTTACTAAAGGTTTTACTGTGAGAAGGGGTTGGAGACTGAACAGAACTGCAACATACTGACCACCACTTTTATGACCATAACAGCGTTTCTTTCCCGTTCTCCTGGGCTGCTCAACCTGGGGCCTGGGGGCCCACTCTGCTGGGTGCTGGTGTTCTCTGCCGCATCTTATCATCAACTGATTGAACTTCCTGTGCACCAAGTTATATAATTGTTCAACTCGCACCTTCGTCTTGTGGGCGTCACAAATCGCACTCATTCAACCCGTCCACGGTCAAGGTTATATTCTGATATTCCTCGACCGGATGCACCAGTTATTTACACGGGTGCATTTCCTATTTTCACAGCCCGGCCATCCTTTTAGGTCGTTTAATGCTAAATCTGGTTTACATATATATATTAGATATATGATTTTTCAGTGACAATTCAATTAAACATCAGTCAATTGTTTATACACAGTAATCAAACAGTTCAATTTCTAATAATTCAATTGATCATGAATCAACAATGTCAAATGGTTCCAAGTATTGCTATGTATCTCTGACAATTCAATTAAACATCAGTTATTTGTTTACCTACAGTTAAATTATCAAACAGTTCTATGTCAAACAATTCAATTTAGCATAATTTTAAAGGTTAAAATCTTCTATTTGACCCATAGCCAGGGCTGTATCAGCTGCTACTATTCCAGGCCAGAATGGACTTGAAAGCGGTAGCAATGAAGGGGTATTCCACATTCCCCAAAGCTCAGGTTGTTTAGTGTCATATCTAGGATATTCGTAGGGGGAGGGGATCTTAACCGTTTGCATAGATGCTGTCGGTATATTCTACAGCCTTATCCGACAGGGCAAGTACACAGTTTCATGGTTTCGAGTCACTATTGTTAATAATATTTAGTACCCAATAATAGTTTTATGAAGTTTTCTGAATAAAATTATCTTCACACAGTTTTGTTTGGTTTGATTTGTATTGGTGTAATATAATTGCGGAGGGATTTCGTTTTGTATATCTTGCCCTTCGGTTTAGTTAGGATGAGAACCTTTCGGCTCAGCGTATGGGGTAGTTAGGTGCAACATTAACGCAGGTGTTCACGCGCGCGCGGAGAGGATATGTCATTCAGAGATGTCAAAATAAAAATCCCAGAAAGGAATTGAGACCAGGGGATTTGAGAAATAGCAGTTAGTTGAGTTCCTGCCTCGGAAAAAGAAGGTTGACTTTCAGAGCTGGGCGATGCCAGACGACTTTGTGCGCTACGGGCGCCGCGCGTTGGTTGGGTTGAGAGCTGACGATGTAAAAGCAGTCAGCATAGAAAGATTGTGTCTCTCCCTCCTTATGTCGAATAATCTTTAACTCAAAGGTAATAAAAAGTTTCGTACCTGAATCAATTTCGTAAAGTTTCGTGTTTTTAAATTCCCTATGTCTATTTCACACATCCGTATATATCTGGCTATGAAACATTGGTTTCTTTGCTTAATAGCAATCAACCTTCATGGGTTATATAATGCAAAAGCCATCCTTGAAAATTAAAACGGTGATACTATAAAATACATAGCTAGAGGAGGTAAGCGGTTTCATACCTTTCCTCAGGGTATGAATCAAAAAGTGTACGTAATGGCTCATACCCGCTTACATCAAGGCCACAGTCCAGCTTTTACGCCACAGGGACTCACCCCTAGTTATATTTGAACCTATCTTTTTGAACCACAGATGGAACCCTAACTGATACTACCACTTCCAAGCGGACCTGTAAATAATGAGAAAATGACATTTCATTTTCCTAAAAACTCCAGAACAGGAACCCCACGACCGGATCTAATTTTCTCTGATACACTAGACACCCCCCCTTTTTAGGAGGAAGGGCGTCTAACCTCTCTTTAGATGAGTTAGTCGACTTATTCCATGTCTCACTGACTGGACTATTCACAGTACTCTTTACCTTATCATATCATTGTCTCTAACGGAGTCCAGGTTAAACCAAATGTCTGCCCGTATTCCAAAAAAAGAACACTCCAAGTGAAAAAAACAAAAAACAAAAAGATGGGACTCACCCTGGGTGATGATTACAAAGCTTTCATCAAAAAGTCGACGATGGCTGAGCTGTCGATAATAACGGCGTTGTTTTAGATTAAAAGTAAAAAAAATGAAAATATCTAAAGAGTTTTTTTTTCTAACGTGACATAAAAAAATATCGCATAAAAGGAGGGATCATTCTCTGTAATTATTAATTCTGGTGTTTCTTAATTAAGATCCCGTTATTTTTTTTTCTTATTCTTTTAGAATCAGAAGTTATTATTATAAGCGAATGTTTTATATTCCTACACGGAGATTTTCCCTCGTTCTTATCAACCCCAAATATTGTTTGCACATTTACTTCTTACAAATAATCTTATACTTATATCTCTAAACCGATATATATATATATATATATATATATATATATATATATTGATTTAGAGAAAAAATATAAAACTGATATATATATATATATATATCTTTAAGAAAAAACCAAAGACCGGTTAATTTAGGATTATAAATTTATTTCCATCCTGTTTTTCAGTGAAGGAATTACTCCCAACTCTGGTTTAACTGGACCGAATAATACTATATATATATATATATATATATATTAGTTTTTATATTTCTTAGAAATAAAAAACAACAATTGGTCACATTAATATGATCAATTTATTTCCATCCTGTTAAAAAGCATTAATATTAACTAATGCTTTAAAAATTAACAGGACGTCTTCAGATTAACTAAAAAAATGGATTAAAGTAACTATTTTCTAATTTACAAACAGACTTTTGTATATACTTTGATTGTAAATTAGAAAACAGATTTTCATCCCTTTTTTTTTAAAAGTTGATCTGAAGACGTCCTGTTAATTTTTAGACCATTGATTAATATCAATGCTTTTTAACAGGATGGAAATAAATTCATTATCTTAATAAGACCGATCGTTGGTTTTTATTTTGAAAAATTATTTGCTCTGTGGATTTTATTTACATTGAGCTCTTCACAGGGATTTTTTACATTTAATATTATCCTGCTTGGATCTGTTCCCTACTCCGGATCTAACGGATTTAATACTGTCTTATTAGTTTTTATATATCAAATAGCGTAGATGCTAATCTGCGACCATTGGTATCATGCGGATGATTGAGGTATAACGACGGTATGAAACCAGTAATCGCAAAAAAGTATCAACGTTCTTAAATATATATAAAAACTAATATACATTTATTTATTATTATATTATATAATAGCTCTATCACAGATATTGAGTACTCTCCAATTATACCGCATTTGATCTGTCACTAACCCACCAATTGAGATAGTGACAACGAGACACCTATATACTATTGTTATATATATATATATAGTAAAATAAAGTTAGCGACCGTAGTCGAGGGTCACCCGAAGGCTTCCTTTTCGATAGCTACTACACCAAGGTGTAGGGGAGGGCGCTAATCCTTTACCCTTGATCCGTACCTTATAATGCTGAGTGTTAAGCAAGGAGGCGTTAAGTACCATTTTTTGAGTCTTTGGCATGACTCGACCAGGGAATTGAACCCAGATCTCCCGGGCCATTGGCGAACACTCACACCATTATGCCAATATATATATATATTATTTTTTATTTTCATACCTATACTATACCTTTGGTGGTATGAACAAACTCAGGAGATTCAATTTTTTTTAAATAAAAAAATATTAAACAAACTTATACCTGGTGAAAAAGTTAAATAAAAAAAGGAAAACAATAAACATTCGTACGGCATGAAAATAATCAACCAGCACAGCAATGTCTAGCCAAAAGGAAAAAAAAATCAAAAAGAGCCAAACTAGACTACATAGGTTTCATCTATCAGGATAATTCTAATTTAACAGGCCAGATTCAAACAATATTTTATTAATAAAGCGGCTACCAGAAGGAAAAGAATTTAGCATAAAAAATAAACCAACGCCACATTCTAGTGATCAGGCTTTTTCTTATGCCTACAATTTCTTTTTATGCTAATTTTTATTCTTTCAAGTAGCCACTTAATAAAATTTCGTTTCGGCCAACCCTCTTTAGACAGAATTATTCTGAGGATCCGGTAGGAGGTGTCCGTGGTGTAATGGTTGTCGTCGTAGGAAATGGAGACGGCGATACGAGTTCAAAACCTGGACGAGACTGATTGCATTTTAATCCAATTATTCTTCCTCCAGATATGGGTAAATAGTAGGGCAGACTAGGTTTTTCAGCCTTGGTGAGGTAACTAGTCTAAGAGGAGGAAAACTCTGAATTCAAACCTGTTAAACTCCGCTTAAAAATTGACCCCGCCTGAGTGGAGGGGTTGGTAAATATGGGTAGGTGGATTCCTTTCGTGTTCACCAATGGCCCGGAAAACCATGGTTCAATTCCATGGCGTATCATACAAAAGACACAAAAATGGTACTTGATGCCTCTGCGTTATAAGATATGGATCAAGGGTAAGTGGAATAATCCTCTCGTATTAGTGTCAGTGTTGACTACGTAAAGTATTATTCAACACTGGCGCTAATATACTAAATAGCTTCAACAATTAGTCTTCTAACCAAAGCAAACAATCTCTAGAGTAAAGTTTACTGAAGATGACCAATGGATATGATCGAAAGTGCTAGGGACCAGAACCTAGGGAAACTTCTCTCAAAACTGAATCTTGATACCAAGACACTAGCCAAAACACTAGAGAAAAATATAAAAAAACGAAAGTTCAGCGGGTTTTAATGAAACTAGAATAAACGACATATATATATATATATATATATATATATATATATATATATATAAGGTATTCTTCAATCCAGTAAATCCGGAGTAGGGAACAATTCCGTTAGGACAAATAAATCATTCAAATTTCGAATATTTAAATATTCCTGCTAAAGAGTTCAATGTAAATAATTTCACAGGGCAAATATTATTTCAATAAAAATTATTATCCTAATGTGACCGAATATTGATTTTTCTTGAAATAATATATATATATATATATATATATATATATATATATATATATATATATATATGAGACAGACAGAAGGGTATAAAACCATATGACTGTGCAAAAAAATTAGACGTATTACGTCAGATGATCGAAATCATGATATCCTTTAAAACATATTCTAACCAAGATTGAATTTTCTTTCGAAGATATTTTTAAAGACAGGAATATCGATTTTCCCTTTTATATTTCCAGCTACCCATAGATCAAGTTTCTGGTTATACTTGTGATTCTTCATAATATAGTATTGCCTGAAGATCGTGAAAGCTCGAAACTATTGGTTAAATATGTTTTTCATTTCTGTTCTATCCTCTCTCTCTCAGTCTATATATATATATATATATATATATAAGTAAAGTTGACGACCATAGTCAAGGGCGACCCGAAGGCCCCCTTTTCAATAGCTACTACACCGAGGTGTAGGGGAGGGCGCAACTCTTTTCCCTGGATTTCTCCATTTTACCCTTGATACGTACCTTATATTGCTGTGTGTTAAGCAAGGAGATATCAAGTGCCATTTTTAGAGTCTTTGGTGAAAAGCAAAATAGCAAATTCAGATTCATTTGCTGCCTTATTTGTTTAATATATATATATATATATATATATATATGTATATATACTAAGTCATTTGCACGAGCATAATACGAGACAAGGTAAAAAGTTTAAATTCAGAGATTCCCATCTACTAGACCGGTTGCAATATGAAGATCAAATAGCACAGTCTGCCCTACTATCTACTCATAGCTGGAAGTAGAATAATATGATTCATACTTTTCTCAATGGCATTAATGTGAAATGTAAACAGCCTCGTCCAAGTTTTGAACTCGAGTCGCTGTGTCCGTTTCGTACGACGATATCCATTACAGCACAACCCACTCTGTCGGTCTGATGTCTGTGTGTGTGGGTGTATGTGTGTGTATTCAGGTACGCACTTTTTTGTGTGTCTGCGTCTATTATTTGAGGGCTTAACATTATGAATGTTTCTGGTAATATCCTTGCTGATAGCCACACGGACAAACACACTTCAATATATCTTTCATGTACATCCGATGTATAGGGGTGGGCTTCGAGGGTCTCTTTATAAGGGTGTGGTCTGTAGGGTCTAATAACTCTCGGTAAACTTTCAATATTTGATGTGGGCTTCGGGGTTTGTTTTTTCTGGTGATTTGTTTGTTTGATTTGGCGCCAGACAGGGACTTCCGGTTAGTGACGTCACGTTCCTCCTTCCAGTGCCATTTCCGGTGACCGCCATTTTCCGTCGTGCTCCTCCCGTGGTCAAAAATAAAAAGGATTCTGTGGTCAACGCAATAAAAATAAAACTGGCATTTTTTATCACACTTTTATCTTTCTAAGAAGTTCAGCTAATTTGAATTCAGAGGAATGATTCAGAATAATGGATTCATGCCTTTCACAAGAAGATGAACTGGAAGCTTTACTTATGGTTTACATTAACTAATAAGTAATGTTTGCGGCCTTAGTCGAGAGTAACCCGAAGGCTCCCTTTTCAATAGCTACTACACTGAGGTGTAGGTGAGGGTGCTACTCCTTCTTTGGATTGCTTCCCTTTACCCTTGATCCTTACCTTATAATGCTGAGTATAAAGCAAGGTGACATCAAGTACCATTTTTAGAGTTTTTGGTATGACTCGATCTTGGATTGAACCCCAGTCTCACGGATCATTGGTGAACACTCTACTCATTAGCCAATGGCCCGGTTAAACTGGACATTACCATGATCATATTTATCCAACCCCTTCGCTCAGACAGGATATGACACAAGGTCAATTTTTAAGCGGAGTTTAACAGGTTTGAATTCAGAGTTTTCCTTCTCCTAGACTAGTTGCCTCACCAAGGCTGAAGAACCTGGACATTACCATGATGGTTACAGGCAACCTCGTCCAGGGTTTGAACTTGGTTCCCTGCGTCAATTTCTTCCAATGGTTACTAAGAGCATGCGTATATGTTTTAGTTTGTTCGGTGATCGATTTTAACTTGTCATGGGTTATTTCACGCCTAGAAGTTAAAGAATCGTGTTCATGGTATTTTTTAATCTTTGTGTAGCTGTTTCTTATTTTATTTTTATTTTTTTATTTTTAGCTATGAGGTTTCAAGTACTTATATCAAATACAAAAAATTGTAAACAGTTGTTAAGTTTCAAGTATTCTCTTCAAATAGAAATAATTTTCGGACTGTTAGATGGTTTCAGAGCTTTCCTTCGCCTAGACAATTGTCATACCAACATCAAAGTCATCTCTTCATTGACATTACTCCCATGTCAACTCGGATAAGTAGTAACTGTTAGGGTCCCATCTACGGGTTGAATCAGTCTATTTATAAATTATTAGTTTTGGATAGGAATGGTTGAAACTATATAACTGTGCAAAAAAATTGACATGTTGAAAGTACATGCTTTAAAACACATTCTTACCATAACTGAATTTTCTTTGGAAGATGTATTTTTTCTTACTTTTTATATTTCCTGCTATTCACCCATCACCCACTGGTAATATTTCATAATATTGAATTGCCTGAAGATCTTAAAAGCGTGAAACTGTTAGTCAAATATGCGCTTTTAATTTCTTTGATATATATATATATATATATTATTCGGGGTAAAAAATTTTATCAAGCTTACAAACAGGAAGATCTACATACCAAATTCAGATTCCTTTGTGGACCTATTCATTTAATAAAGTATAGTTGGCGACCTTAATCAAGGGTGACCTGAAGGCTCCCTTTTCAATAGCTATCAAACCGAGGTGTAAAGGAGGGCACTACTGTATTCCCTGGATTGCTCCACTTTACCCTTGATCCTTACCTTATAATGCTGAGTGTTAAGCAAGGTGGCATAAAGTACCATTTTTTGAGTTTTTTGGTATGACTCGACCTGGGATTGAACCCCGATCTTCAGGACCATTGGTAAACTCTCGACACATTAGGGCCAATGGCCCGACCGAGCCCTTTACACGAGTAGGATACGATACAATGCAGGTATATGAGCAGAGTTTTACAGGTTTCAATTCAGAGCTTTCCTTCTCATAGATTGATTGCCATACCACGAACAGATAGCCTTGTCTGCCCTACTATCTATCCACAGCTGGAGGGACAATATTTTGATTCATACTTTTCCCAAAACTATTAGCGCTATGTAAAATTCAAACTTTCTCATCCAGCACTAAGGATTTATACACAATTATATGATTTCAAATAATTATTTCTATTTAATAATAGTCATTTAATAAAAGTCCTTAACGCGTAGATTTATGGTTTAAAAAAACTAATAAGTAAAATTGGTGACCTTAGTCGAGGGTAACCCGAAGGCTCCCTTTTCAATAGCTACTACACCGAGGTGTAGGTGAGGGCGCTACTCCTTCTTTGGATTGCTTCACTTTACCCTTGATCCTTACCTTATAATGCTGAGTATCAAACAAGGCGGCATCAAGTACCATTTTTAGAGTCTTTGGTATGACTCGATCTTGGATTGAACCCCAGTCTCACGGACCATTGGTGAACACTCTACTCATTAGACCAATGGCCCGGTTAAACTGGACATTACCATGATGGTTACAGTGTTCGCCAATGGCCCAAGAAACTTGGGTTCAATCCTAGGTCGAGTCATACCAAAGACTCAAAAAATGGTACTTAATGCCTCCACTCGATATTATAAGGTACGGATGAAGGGTAAAGTGGAGAAATCCAGGGAATGGAGTGGCGCCCTCCCGTACACGTTGGTGTAGTAGCTATCGAAAAGGGAATCTTCGGGTCAACCTTGACTATGATCGCCAACTTTACTAAGTAACTAATAATCTATAGTAAACAATTCTAACTTCGAGTAACGATTCTTAACACAAACATTTACTGTGATTTGATATCAACTATTCCTATCAGAGAAATAATTATCATATTTACTCAACCCCTCCGCTCGGGCAGGATATAACACAAGGTCAATTTTTTAACAGGTTTGAATTCAGAGTTTTCCTTCTCCTAGACTAGTTGCCTCACCAAGGCTGAAGAACCTAGTCTGCCCTACTATTTACCCATAGCTGGTGGGAGAATTATTGGATTCATACCTTTCCCAAGGGTATTAGTGCTATGTGAAATGCAATCAGTCTAGTCCAGGATTTGAACTCGTGTCGCCGTGTCCAATTTGCGACGATAACCATTACACCACGGGCACCTCCAAAAGAAATAATTATGACTTCAATTATTCTGATTGAATTCTATCAATTATATAGTTTCAAATAATTAATTCTTTCAAATGATAATGATTTGTTTGCACACAGTTATTCGCTTTCAAATATCGAATAATCTTTTGCGAAAATACTAGCATTAAGTTACTATTTTGATTCTTAATACAAATAATTTACATTGGAAAAAAAAGTGGTGCGATAGACAACAACTATGGAAGGCAGTAATTACTGGGAATACGGTTACAAGACTCATCATTCCTATCCGAGGTCTCGGTTAATCACCTGAAGAAGGCCAGATGTGAAATTTGGCCGAAACGTAGTGAAAGAAGAAACAACATAAAAAACTACCAAGATGAGGACAAAAAGTCCGCAATAAATGAAAAATAATTTACAGTTATATATTATCATTCCAATCTCATATCATTTTCAAACCGATTTTTTACCCGGAGATTCTAAAATGTGCAACTACTCCAGTTCAGAGTAGATTTGAGAATAATGAAACGAAAGCCTTCTTTATACTCCGGTACTCTTTAGAACACCAGTCTCACTGTTAGACGCTATTTAATATCATACTGTTGTTGCCCCGGAAAGGGTCACTAATTAAAACACAAACACGGATATTTGATAACAGGTTATATTACACAAGAAAGATAGAGTTACATAGAAAAGGTAAGCAGTCTCGTACTGTTCGGATAACACCGATATTGATGAGCGGTATTTGATGATCACCCCACCCAACGGGCATGTGTGGCACAAGGCCTTTTTATGGTAGGCCTTAGCGCAGAGCCATAGCCCACACGCACCCGGCATTTCCAAAAATGCCTACGGCCCCGTGAGCATTCCCCTTATTAGGGCCGCCTCAGGCGCTGGGCGATGAACCCCCACTTCACCCCAAAAGGGAGTAAAAGCCTGGGGGAAGGCCTCCTGAGGCCGAAGGAAATCTCCAGGTACCGAGACACACTCGGCCAGATCCGTGCTGCAGATAACACGGCCGGCCGAAGCGCCCCACCTAACGGGAAAGTGTGGCACAAGGCCTTTTTTTAGGTGGGTCCGGGCGTAGGGCCGGAGTCCACACGCGCCCGGCATTCCCAAAAATGCCTACGGCCCCGTCGGCATTCCCCTTATTAGGGCCGCCTCAGGTGCCGGGCGATTAACCCAACCCTCCCGAAGGAGGTAACAGCCTGGGGGAAGGCCCCCTGAGGCCGAAGGAAATCTCCAGGTACCGAGACACACTCGGCTAGATCCGTGCCGCAGATAACACGGCCGGCCGAAGTGCTACCCAGCAACTGGAGAGGTTCAGATCGAGATTGATCTGCGGTATTTGTTGACCGCCCCACCGAATGGGCAAGTGTGGCACAAGGCCTTTTTTATGGTGGGTCCGGGCGCAAGGCCGTAGCCCACTCGCGCCCGGCATTTTCCAAAAATGCCTACGGCCCCGTCGGCATTCCCCTGATTAGGGGCACCTCAGGCGCCGGGCGATGAACCCAACCCTCCCGAAGGAGGTAAAAGCCTGGGGGGAAGGCCCCCTGAGGCCGAAGGAAATCTCCAGGTACCGAGACACACACGGCCAGATCCGTGCCGCAGATAACACGGCAAGCCGAAGCGCTATCCCGCAACTGGAGAAGTTCAGACCGATAGTTATCTGCTCCCTGGCAGCAAAATCTCTAGTACTAATAACGGTGAGAAGAGTCCATTATGGTAAGATGGGTAAGGCTACCAAAACACATACTTAGGTTCTTACACCCCTAAGACAGCTATTCAAATCCACACCGATCAGGTTGTTAGTTTGTCTTTAATATTAAAAGTTGCTGACTCTATATATCTAAGTTTGTTGATTATCACTTTCTCTCTCTCTATATATATTATTAATTGAATTACCAAGACTAGAAAATCCGGCAAGCAATTCGTGTGACTTACGGAACCACTGGACAGCGATTTCGAACTTATTAGGTCTTATCAGCAGTGTATACCATGATGGATGGAAACAGCGACCACAGAATGCAGCGCCGAAACTCTACCACTAATACATTGCTCCATATCGCACACATGCGAAGCCAAATTAGTATATATATATATATATATATATATATATAAGTGTGTGTGTGTGTGTGTATGTGTGTTGGAGTGGGTGTGTGGCACAAAGCCATTTGAATGAGAGGTCTATATTGGTATGTTCCAATATATCTATTCATGCTAGGTTATGTCAATGTCAGCCTGTTCATGACTATCTCTGTATGTTCATATATACATATATATATATATATATATATTATCGAAAATTACTTAGTGAGTCAGGAACTAACCTACTATAGTTTCACCTAAGCGGCTCATCAGGGTACCTAATATATATATATATATATATATATATATAAACTTGGTGAAACTATATATTCATCTAACTTTGTTTATCATCAGCCTATCAGTATGTCTACCCATCTACCTATTTCTTTCTCACTCTCACTCTCTATCTCTA
>CAUZXS010002507.1:0-35000 GCA_963585895.1 Sepioteuthis lessoniana | reverse complement strand
GTCTGTCAGCCTGACGATCTCATCCTCTCTCTCTCTCTCTCTCTCTCTCTCTCTCTCTCTCTCTCTGTATATATATATATATATATATAAAACCTTCTATCTATATATCTATCTATCTATCTATTAGTCTGTCAGTAGGTCTCTTTAACTTACCTAATCCATTCATATCTATCAATCTTAAAAAAATCATAAACAACTGACTGATTTGTTTGGCAGTGCCCCTGGTGTAATGGTTTCAGTCGTAGAGAATGGATACAGCGACACGAGTTCAAGTCCTGGACGAGACAAATTGCATTTCACATAGGACTAATACCCTTGGGAAAGGTATGAATCAAATTATTCTCCCTCAAGCTATGGGTAAATAGTAGGGCAGACAGAGTTCTTCAGTCTTGGTGAGGCAACTAGTCTAGGAGAATGAAAACTCTGAATTAAAACCTGTTAAACTTCGCTTAAAAATTGACCTCGTGTCATATCCTGCCCGAGCGGAGGGGTTCGTAAATATGTTGGGGTTGGTAAGCTAATGTGTTGGACTGCAGTCTTGAAGTAAGCGAGTTCGATATCCAATCGCGCTATTACGTTCACTTTCGCACTAATACACATAGGAAAGGCATGAACTCCCTAATTCGCCCAGCTAAGAGTTAAATAGTATCACTTCTGTGTCTTTTTACAAGGATGGTTTTGACATTAAATAGCCCATGTAGGTTGATATGCCATTAAATAAAGAAACCATTTTTTTACCCCTGGAGGTTTTACTTTTTTTATTATTAAGACCATGATAATAATTATCTTTGTTTTATATTCTTTCAATTTTTGATGTTGTCATATCGGAATAGAGTGAGACGCCTGTGTTTGAACACTGATCGCTAGTTAACGAAAATGGCAAACTTCTGGATGGCATGATTAGAGGTACGGTGCTGTTAGGATGAACAGCCATTGGAATGTTTTGAGAGACACCACAGTGTCTTTTTTGTTTTAAGTGTCACTATTGTGTCTTTTTACAAGGATGGTTTTGACATTATATAGCCCATAAATAAACCAATATCTTTACCACTGGAGGTTTTACTTTTTTTTATTATTAAGACCATGATAATAATTATCTTTGTTTCATATTCTTTATTTTTTTTTTATGTTGTTATACCGGAATAAAGTGAGATGCTTGCGTTTGAACACTGATCGCTAGTAAACGAATATGGCAAACCTCTGGATAACATGAAGAGGTACGGTGCTGTTAGGATGAACAGTCATTGGACTGTTTTGAGAGACAGACTTCAACGAGAGAAAGACTTCAGCAATAGTTTGGCCGGTACACTCTTGAGTTAAAGTGATTATGTTATTGTTAGAGGCAAGACTATAATGTTACGGATAGTAACAATCTAACGTTTACCTTATTTTCTATTAATGTGCCAAATTTCAGTTGGACTGAAAAACGCTTTTAAGTTGTCTGTCAATTATTTCTTTTTATGCACATGTAAGCGTTACAAAACGTCATTTCCAAATTTCTTTAGAAAGAAACGAGATAAATTAAAATTATTTGATTGATTTATTCATTCTTCATTCAACCAGAGCGTTTGTTTTACATCCGGGTCTATACGCGAGTCGACTTCAGTAAATATTCCAGATAAAACCCCTCCTCTTCCGAAGTCGCGCGCACCCTGTGATAACCGTCAGTTCTCTCACCTTGCTTACACCCTCTTGCCCAATTAGCAGCTCCCTTACTGGCCTCTTGCAACCCCTTTTCTACTACTCTCATTCACACACTCACTCTCACCCGTTCATCACACGCTAAAATTCTACACAACAAAGACTTGGCGGGCAGCAGCCGTGAAACGTGACACGGATGACCGCCATGTTTGTTTGTTTGTTTGTTCCGTTCTATACTGTTTTGTTCCCGCGCCACCTAGATGTTTTTTTTATCCATTACTTTCTTGTTTTGAATTAATAAAGTATATTTTCCAGTTACATCAAGAACTCTCCTGATTTCTATTTGTTAGTAGCATAATACCCGTAAAATATTACGGGAATATTTGCATGTGGATACATATTTACCAACCCCTCCATCCAGGCAGGATATAACACAAGGTCAATTTTTAAGCGGAGTTTAACAGGTTTGAATTCAGAGTTTTCCTTCTCCTAGACTAGTTGCCTCATCAAAGCTGAAGAACACAGTCTGTCCTGCTATTTACCCATAGCTGGAGGGAGAATAATTGGATTCATACCTTTCCCAAGGGTATTAGTACTATGTGCAATGCCGTCAGTCTCGTCCAGGATTTAAACTCGAGTCGCCGTGTCCATTTTTGCGTATATATATATATATATACTTCTTATTATATGCTTCTGGGAAGGGCAAGTATACGGGTCTGACCAACCGGTGATCAATATTTTGTGCTTCCCTATTTCTGTATTCTATGATACGCATTTTATAATGTATACGTGTGTGGTGGGGGTGTATTTATGTAAGTGTGTCTGTATGAATATTTGTGTATGCTTGCATGTGTGTGAGTGTGTGTGAATATGTGTGTGTTTGTCTATATTTGTTCATGTGTGAGTGCTTATGTGTGTGTGTGTGTGTGTGTGTGTGTGTGTGTGTATTTATGTGTATGTGTTTGTGTGTTTATGCATGCATATTTGAGCGTGTGTGTGCTTGTGTGAGTGTGTGTGTTAATATGTATATGTATTTATGAGTGTGTTTATGTGTGTGTTTGTATGTGTGTTAGTGTGTGTGTGTGTGTTTGTGTATGTATGTTTATGTGCATGTATTTGTGTGCGTACGCGTGTGTTTATGTATGTGCGCTTGCGTATTTAAGTGTGTGCTTGCGTATTTGAATGTCTGTGCGCTTGTGTGTGTGTGTGTGTGTGTGTGTGTTTGTGAGTGTACATGTGTGTTTTTGTGTGTGTACCTTTGCGTGTGCGCGTTTGAGTGCATATGTACGTGTGTGTGCCCAAGAAGATAAAATGCAAATATATACAGGGTGTCTCAATATATATGGGACCCATGTGACTGTTAATAACTTTACTAATAATAATGTTGCTCTCTGTTATGTTTGTGATTTGAAAATAGTGTACCATAACAACTAATAATCCTTGATCACAATGCCTTGGACAAAAAAGAAAAAAATATTTTGTGTCATTGCTTATATGGTGACAAAATCATTCAAAACGGTCTCAAAATAGATACAATCCATTAATATGATAATGATTTATTATTGAGGAAAGAAAATCCAAAAAAAGATTGCATGTCCTGGAAGCTGATATAATAACAATTAAAAGAAAACATTGATTTAATGTATTTTTTACTGGTCGTGGTCCATATCATATTTACAAACCCCTCCACTCTGGCAGGATATATTTCTTCCTTTCCTTCCTTCCTTCCTTTCCTTCTTTCTTTCTTCCTTCCTTTTTTCTTTCTTTCTTTCTTTCTTTCTTTCTTTCAAATTTAACCAATTTTTCTTACTCCCTTTCTTCCTTTCTTTTTAATTCAACCGATTTTTCTTTCTTTCTTTCTTTCTTTCTTTCTTTCTAATTTAACGAATTTTTATTTCTTTCTCTCTTTCTTTCTTTCTTTCTTTCTTTCTTTCTAATTTAACCAATTTTTCTGTCTTTCTTTCTTTCTTTCTTTCTTTCTAATTCAACCAATTTTTTTGTCTTACTTTCTTTCTTTCTTTCTTTCTTTCTTTCTTTCTAATTTAACGAATTTTTATTTCTTTCTCTCTTTCTTTCTTTCTTTCTTTCTTTCTTTCTTTCTAATTTAACGAATTTTTCTTTCTTTCTTTCTTTCTTTCTTTCTTTCTTTCTAATTCAACCAATTTTTCTGTCTTACTTTCTTTCTTTCTTTCTTTCTTTCTTTCTTTCTTTCTTTCTTATTTTAACCAATTTTTCTTACTCTCTTTCTTCCTTTCTTTTTAATTCAACCAATTTTTCTTTCTTTCTTTCTTTCTTTCTTTCTAATTTAACGAATTTTTCTTTCTTTCTTTCTTTCTTTCTTTCTAATTCAACCAATTTTTCTGTCTTACTTTCTTTCTTTCTTTCTTTCTTATTTTAACCAATTTTTCTTTCTATTTTTTTTCTATTTATGTTTCTTTCTTGTCACTTTCTTTCTTTCTTTCGTTTTTTCTTGTATTTCGTTTCTTTCTTCATCTTGTTTGTTTCTTTTCTTTTTTCTTTCTCCTTTACTTCCTTCTTTCTTTTTTTCTTTTCTCTTTCTTTTCTTTCTAATTCTAAGCTTTTTTTCTTGCTTGCATTTTCTTTCTTCTTCTTTTCCTCTTTTTTCCCATTTTTCTTTTCTTCATTTTTCTTTTTTTCTTCTTTATTTTTCTTGTTCATTTTTTCCTTCGATTTTCTTTCTTTTTTTCCTTTTACTTTTTTCTTTCTTTCTTTTTTATTTTTGTTCTTTTTTCTTATTTTTTCATTTTTCTTTCGGACTTTTCTTTTTTCTTGCAAGAATTTTCTTTCTGGTTTTTCTTTTTTTTTTGTCTTTCTTTCTTTCTTTCTTTCTTTCTTTCTTTCTTTCTTTCTTCAGTTATTTTTGTTCGTATTTCTTTTTCCTCCATTTTAGTCTCTTTTATCTTGTCGTTGCTTGTTTCTTTCGTTTTCTCTCATCTTTATCTTATTTTTTCGTTTCTTCTTTCTTTCCGTCTTTCTTTTTCTTTCGTTATTTCTTTTATGTCTTTTCTTTTTATGCCGTTTCTTTTCTCTTTTTATTTTTTGGCACATTTTCAAACTACGAGAGGCCTTCAATAAGTTTCCTGACATTTTTGTACAGGCATTTAAAATTGTCGTAGACTCTTGAAAATTCACTATGTTCTTGCTATACATCTTATAAGATGACTGACCAATTTTTATGATTTCAGGTTTAAATGAACAGCTACTGCAGCTATTGGTATACACCCTACTAAACCCTGATTGTCAGAGCTGGTCAATTTCAAAAATGCAATCTGACACTTTAGAAGAACGATATGCAATAAAAGTCTGTTTTAAACTTGGAAAAAATGCCACAGAAACGTATGGAATGCTTCAGACTGCTTTTCGACTATCTTCCATGAATCGAGCATCAGTTTTTCAGTGGCATAAGATTCAAGGAAGGCAGGGAGTCTGTGAGGGATGATGAGAGGTGTGGGAGGAGTAAGGAAGTCAATACACCACAGTTGATTGAATAAAGAGTTAGGGATAGGGTTACTATGCTGAGGTTTTAAGGGAGTTCAGGAAGAGATTCCGTCAGAAGAGGCCAGCACTATTCAAATCGGGTCAGTAGCATTTCCACCAGGACAATACACCAGTCTACAATTCCATCCTTGTCACAGACAATTTGACCAAGATGGACTACAAGACAGTTCCTCATCCTCCCTATAATCGAGACCTTGCTCCCTGTGACTTTTGGTTATTTCCTAAGCCCAGAGGCTGTTGTTATGAGACAATTGAGGAGATGAAATAGGCTGTGACGAAGGTCATTGACAAGTTCACACAAGAGGACTTCCATGGAGCCTTCCAGAAGTTGTTGGAACGGGGCAACAAGTGCATTGCAGCTGGCGGAGATAACTTCGAAGGGGACTAGAGTTTCATGTGTGTACTATCAATAAAAGTGCCCATACGAAAAACGTCTGGAAACTTATCGTATGCCCCTCGTAGCTTGTAGACATTTTTAATCAAGCCAGAGCTCATTTGTTTGCACACACTTAAATGCTTATACATATGATTTATCAGTAAATAGTTTGTAATATTATTTTTAAATGAGTTAATTTTTTTTGCACACAAGTATTACTCTTGTTTCGACTCTGTTAAATGTTTCCAAATATTCTAACACGAATACATCTATTACTTTGTTTTGAACTTGGAAAAATGCCCCAAAAACGTATGGAATGCACCAACTCACAACTCCGTCCTTATCACAGACTATTTGATCAAGATGGGCATCAACACAGTACCTCAGCCTCCTTATAGTCCAGACCTTGCTCCCTGTGACATTTTTTTATTCCCTAAGGTCAGAGGCTGTCGTTATGAGACAATTGAGGAGATGAAAGAGGCTGTGACGAAGGTCATTGACACACTCACACAAGAGGACTTCCATGAGGCCTTCGAGAAGTTGTTGGAACGGTAGAACAAGTGCATTGCAGCTGGAGGAGATTACTTCGAAGGGGATTAGATTTTAATTTGTGTGCTATCAATAAAAGTGCCCTTACGAAAAAAGTCTAGAAACTTATTGAAGGCACCTTTTCTTTTTTCTTTTATTTGTTTCTTTCTTTTATTTATTTCTTTCTTAACTTTCTTCCATATTTTTTTCTTGATAATTTCGATTCGTTCTCCTTTAATTTTCTTTATTCAGTTTTTCTTGTTTCTTTTTATTTGTTAACGCTTTTGTTTTGTTTTGTCTTCCTTTCTTTTATTTATTTATTTATTATATTTTTTTCCTTTATTCTTCTTTACCAATTTCTTTTCGTAATTTATTTTTTTATTTGTTTATTTTCATTCTTGCTAGTGTACTATATTTCCTGTTAACCCTATCTATATGATCTTCTTTCTTTCTTTCTTTCTTTCTTTTTTTCTTTAATCTTCACAAATTTGTTCTGGCCTTTCTTTTGCTTTATTTTTCTTTTCGTTATTTTCTTCTTAAACCTACCAATCTGTCAATATTTCTTTCTTTCTTTCTTTCTTTCTTTCTTTCTTTTATTATTTATTTTTTATCTATTTATTTATTTATTTATTTTCCTTTTATTTCATTCTTCACAAATTTGTTCTGGCCTTTCTTTTGTTTTGTTTTTCTTTATTTATTTCTTTTCTTCTGAACCCTACCTATCATTCCCTCTTTCTTTCTTTCTTTCTTTCTTTCTTTCTTTCTTTCTTTCTATATTTTTTATTTACTTCTTTGTTTATTTCTTTATTTCTTTCTCTTCATTTTTTATTCTTCACAAATTTGTTCTGGCCTTTCCTTTGTTTTTCTTTCTTTCCTTCTTTTCTTCTAAACCCTACCTATCATCCCCTCTTTCTTTCTTTCTTTCTTTCTTTCTTTCTTTCTTTCTTCTTAACCCTACCTATCATTCCGTCTTTCTTTCTTTCTTTCTTTCTTCTAAACCCTACCTATCATTCCCTCTTTCTTTCTTTCTTTCTTTCTTCTAAACCCTGCCTATCATTCCGTCTTTCTTTCTTTCTTTCTTTCTTTCTTCTAAACCCTACCTATCATTCCCTCGTTCTTTCTTTCTTTCTTTCTTCTAAACCCTACCTATCATTCCTTCTTTCTTTCTTTCTTTCTTTCTTTCTTTCTTTCTATAATTTTTATTCTTCACAAATTTGTTTTGGCCTTTCTTTTGTTTTATTTTGTTTTTCTTTCTTTCGTTCTTTTCTTCTTAACCCTAACTATCATTCCCTATTTCTTTCTTCCTTTCCTTTTTAATTACTTCTTTATTTATTCATTTATTTATTTATTTATTCATTTATTTCCCTTTTATTTTTTTTTCACAAATTCGTTCTGACCTTTCTTTTGTTTTGTTTTTCTTTCTTTCTTTCGTTCTTTTCTTCTAAACCTTTACCTATCATTCCCTCTTTCTTTCTTTCTTTCTTTCGATATTTTTTATTTCCTTTTTTCTTTATTTCTTTATTTCTTTATTTCTTTCTCTTCATCTTTTATTCTTCACAAATTTGTTCTAGCCTTTCTTTCGTTATTTTTTATCTTTTCTTCATTCATTACTTCTTAAACCTATCTATCTATCCCCTTTTCCTTTTTTCTTTTTTGCTTTATTTATTTATTTATTTCTCTTTTCTTTATTCTTCACAATCTTGTTCGGGCTTTTCTTTTGTTGTTTTTTTTTTCTAAATTTTCTTTGTTCTTTTTTCTTCTTAACCCTAACTATTTATCCTTCTTTCTTTCTTTCTTCTTTCTTTCTTTCTTTCTTTCTTTCTTTCTCTTTCCTTTATTGTTCACGAACTTATTCGGGCTTTTCTTTTGTTGTTTTTTTTCTTTCTTTTCTTTGTTCTTTTTTCTTCTTAACCCTAACTATTTATCCTTCTTTCTTTCTTTCTTTCTTTCTTTCTTTCTTTCTTTCTTTCTTTATTCATTTCTCTTTCCTTTATTGTTCACAAACTTATTCGGGCTTTTCTTTTTTATTGGTTTATTTTCTTTCTTTTCTCTTTCTTTTTCTTTTAATCCCTACTTAATCCGTTCCTTATTTATTTATTTATTTATTTATTCACTTTTTCTTTAAGTTCCGTTTCTTCTATCTTTTCTTTGGAATTTTCTTTTCTTTTCTTTTCTTTTCTTTTCTTTTCTTTCTATTTCGTTTCCTTCTCCCCGCTTCTCTCCTTCTCCCCGCTTCTCTCTCTCTCTCTCTCCCTCTCTCTCTCTCTCTCTCTATCTCCCTCTCTCTCTCTCCCAATATTCTTCCTTTTCATCTTTTTTCCTGTCATCCTCCCTGGTACCCTTTATATTTTCGTTTAGATCCCATTATAAATGAATTTATTATAAGCTCTAATCGTTTTTCTATTTATGCTACGTTTTTAGCAATCACGAAAGATCGATATTTATTATTTTAAACCATTTTTCTTCGTTTTTCTTTCAAAATTTTATGTATTCGTCTTATTTATTTGTTTCATCTTCTATCGTCTGATTTCATTGAATGCTTCTTCTTTTCAATGTTACTGTATGTGTAGTGTCTAATCTTCCTCGATAATTTCCAAAACGAGGCTTTCACATTCTCCATTCTCTTTTGAAACCGCTTTATATTTATGCAAATGAAGGCACTTTTCATGCAATGGTTATCGTCGAAGGAAATGGTTACGCCGAACTGAGTTCAAATCCTGGTAAATACTGCTTTCATTTCATATGGCGTTAATATCTTTGCGAAAGATATGAATCCAGCTATGAATGAATAGTAGGGGAGACTGGACTCTTTAACTTTGGCATGGAAACCAGTCTAACAGAAGAAAAACTCTGGATTCGGACCTGTTATACTAAGCTTTTAAAAATCACCTGATGTAGCATACTACTCGTGTGGATTTAGTTTGGTTTCTTTGTTCAATGGCATATAAACCTGTGTAGGTTATTTAATGCCAAAGCCATTCTCCTAGAAGAACAGTAGTGATACTATTTAACCGTGGTGTAATGGTTATCGTCGCTGGATGTGGACACAACGACACGAGTTCAAATCCTGGACGAACCTGATTACATTTCACATAGCACTAATACCCTTGGGAAAGGTATGAATCCAATTATTCTCCCTCCAGCTATGGGTAAATAGTAGGGCAGACTAGGTTCTTCAGCCTTGCTGAGGCGACTAGTCTAGGAGAAGGAAAACTCCGAATTCAATCATTCAGTCATATCCTGCCTGAGCGGAGGGGTTGGTAAATAGGACTATTTAACCCATACCTGGGAGGATAAGGGGGTTCATATCTCTCCCAATGGTATTTGCCCGAAAGTGAACGTAATAGCGTGACTGGGGTACGAACTCGCTTACTACGATCCCGCAGTCCATCGCTTTAACCATTACACCACAAGGACACCTCCCTTACTTACGTGCAGGAGTTGGGTATATGTATATATGTATGCAATTCAGCAGGAGATGCTCCATATGGAATATTTCCTATCTATTTTCATCAAAACTTAAACAAGTACTGGCCCACTCGGCTGGGGCTGTAGAATACACCGACTGCTTCTCTGCAGAGGAGTAAGACCCCCTTACACAGCAAGTGTCCTGTATATGACACTAAACAATCTGATGGTACTATTTACCAACCCCTCCGCTCGGGCAGGATATGACACAAGGTCAGTTTTTAAGCGGAGTTTAACAGGTTTGAATTCAGAGTTTTCCTTCTCCTAGACTAGTTGCCAAACCAAGGCTGAAGAACCTAGTCTGTCCTACTATTTACCCATAGCTGGAGGGAGAATAATTGGATTCATACCTTTCCCAAGGGTATAAGTGCTATGTGAAATGCAATCAGTCTCGTCCAGGATTTGAACTCGTGTCACCGTGTCCAATTCCTACGACGATAACGACTACACCACGGGCACCTCCAAAACAATCTGATGGTGAGCTTCTGGAGCTTTGGGGAATGCGGAGTACCCCTTCACTGCCATCGTTCCCAAGTCCACTCTGGCTCAGAATAATAGGGTCCTATCTATGGGTTAAATAGAACTAAAATGTGTGCTTATGCTAAACTGAATTGCTTGAAATAAAATTCTTTGGGCATTCAAACTGCTTACTGATGCTAAATTGAGTTGTTTGAAATGGAAATTTTTGTATGTTAAACTGAATTTTTTAAATAGAACTGATTTTCTTATTGAAACTACTTACGCTAAGCTGAATTGTTTGAAATATAACAATTTTGACGTATACCTGTGAGTAAACAAAAACTGTACTCATACTAAACTGATTTGTTTTAATTAGAACTATTTGACTAAACTAAATAGCTTGAAATAGAAATGTTTTGACAATTAAACAGTGAACTTATGCTAAACTGAATTGTTTGAAATAGAACTGTTCATAAGTATAAAATGGATTTGGCATTAAATAACCTACAAAGGTTGATAAGCCATAAAACCCGACAAACAAACAAAACTAAAACAAATACAGAGAGAGAGAGAGAGAGAGATCAATAACACTGACAGTGCAAGTTTTTAGCAATGAAAAATTACTTTTCACGAACTATCAGTCGTGGTTTTAGATTCGCTGACTGCATCCTCTAAATCGGGATAAGACGCTTTACCCCACTCCCAAAAAAAGGTAGTCCTAGATATGAAACAAAACTGATCTGGGCTCTGAGGAGCATGGAGGACTTCTTTGTTGCTATTACTTCCAGTTACACAGACTTGGATTGGTAAAGTCCTTTGAAAATTATTAATATTGGATAAAAATACTTGAAAACATATTACTGAGTGCAAATTATTTGGGAATGTTTTATAATTATAAGCGAAAAATAATAATATTTTATTCTAGAGCGAAAAATAATATTTTATTCTAGAGCGAAAAATAATATTTTATTATAGAGTGAAAAATAATAATATTTTATTATAGAACGAAAAATAATGATATTTTATCATAGAGTAAAAAATAATAATATTTTATTTTAGAGCGAAAAAAATTAATATTTTATTATAGAGTGAAAAATAATATTTTATTATAGAGCGAAAAATAATATTTTATTATAGAACGAAAAATAATAATATTTTATTATAGAGTGAAAAATAATATTTTATTATAGAGTGAAAAATAATATTTTATTATAGAACGAAAAATAATAATATTTTATTATAGAGTGAAAAATAATAATATCTTATAATAGAGTGAAAAATAATAACATTTTATTTTACAGCGACAAATAATAATATTTTATTACAGAGCGAAAAATAATAATATTTTATTATAGAGTGAAAAAAATTCTTTAAAAAACAACAGCAATGTACATATAACATACAATGAAAGTGATTACTTAATCACTTGATAGTGAATAACCCCAAACGGATTGACTTGCCGTTAAAATCAATCGACTCACCAAACAGCATTATTTTTCCACTTAATCACCACTATCCTCTGAACAACACCCGACACACTACGCTTGAAAGAGGGTTGTTCCGAATGTAATGCCTTCAACTTCTTTCCCCGGTAGTACTTTAATATCAATCAATAGAAAAAGTTTTTAACTTCAAAATAGAATTTTTCCTCATTGCCTTTACTAGTGACGATACCTTTTCGCTAATGCTAAACAAAATCCTACCAGTCGCACTTGAAATAGGGCTGTTCCGAAAGAAATTTATTTCTCCGAAAACTAGAATAAACCCCAGCCACACAATAAAACCATTCGATAGAGTTAGTCTTTAGTAATGGGGCAACCCGACGATTTTTGTGTCCTGTCACTTGTTCTCGTCCATGATTCCCACAGAGCAGATTATTTTCTTTGTTCAATGACATATCAACCTTCGTGGGTTATTTAATGCCGAAGCCATCCTTCTAGAAGAACGATAACGACAATGGTTGATCCATATCTGGAGGGATAAGAAGGTTCATGCCTTTCCAAAGGGTATTAGTCCAAAAGTGAACGTAACTGCGCGAATAGAATTCGAACTTGCTTACTTCGAGACTGCCGTTCAACGGCTTTAGTGATCACGCCACGGGGACTCCATTCCCTCGTGTTGTGGACTACCATCTAAGCACAGAGACGGAAAGAAGAATACAAACATCTTTTAATTGCATATTATCCACATTATCCACTCTTCATATAGACCCTAAGTAGGTGAGGTTTATGGCCTTTGAAAACTGAATTTTGCTAATGGCCAATACCACCCTTGATTGAATTCGTATACCCGTATGTCCGTATTTATTCTGGCCCAACCCCGTGATTCAATTCTCAGTTGTCGAGACCTAATTGATTGAATCTGTCTTCTTTCTCTTTTCTAGTCTCTGTCCTGCGTACTGCATTCACGAGTCTCACCCGCCCTCAAACGCCTAAAATTGATTTCCTGAACAGTTGTGTGAATGAAGACGGAAGAAATAAATACGAATAACATCGAATAAAGGGAGAGGTTAAAGATGTTGAAAGAATTGAAGATGGAACTGTAAAAAAAATATCTCCCGAAATTTAATAAAGAAACTAAACCAAAATAGATATTGTTTTGTGAAACAAGATAAGTAAAAACGGTTTTGTATTTTCCTGTTTCGCTCCACGATCGAAGTCTGGACTTCTTATGCCGGTCACAAGTCTCTCCTCTTCACCACATCAATGTTGTCCAAAACAAGTTGGCCCCTGTAGAATACACCGACTGCTTCTCTGCAGAGGGGTAAGACCCCCCCCACACACACACACACACAACTAGTGCTATATCCCGGATACGACACTAAACAATCTGATGGTGAGGTTCCAGTAATGCTGGAGCTTTGGGAAATGCGGAGTACCCCTTCATTGCTATCGCTTCATTGCTAGCACTTGATAAGGGTCCTATCTATGGGTTAAATAGAACTAAACCGTACTTTCTTGACTTTACTGTTTTTGCATTTAAACTGCGTATGTACGCTAAACTGAATTATTTAAAATAGAATTGTTTTGGCATTTAAACTGCGTACTTATGCTAAACTGAATGGCTCGAAATTGAACTATTTTGACATCTAAACTGTGTACATATGCTAAACTGAGTTATCTGAAATAAATCTGTTTTGACATTAACTCTGTGTATTGCCCAGTCGGCTGGGGCTGTAGAATACACCGACTGGATATCTGCAGAAGGGTAGAAAAAACCCAATGAATGTCCTGTATATGACACTAAACAACCTGATGATGAGGTTCCAGTTATGCTGGAGCTTTGGGGAGATGCGGAGTACCCCTTTATTGCCATCGCTCCCAGGTCCACTCTGACCCGGAGTGGTAACATCTTATAAGGGTCGTATCTATGGATTACATAGAAATCACTGCATATTTATGCTAAACTGAATTGTTTGAATTAGAACTGGTTGACTAAACTGAATAGCTTGAAATAGTGCTGTTTTGACATTGAAACTGCATATTTAAGCTGAACTGAATTATTTGAAATAGAACAGAATATTTGCATGAAAATGGATTTAGCGTAAAAATAACTACAAGGGTTGATATGCCATTGATCGTTTCTCGCACCCTCAGGGAGAATTTTGCCCAGTCGTCTGGGGCTGTAGAATACACCGACTGCTTCTCTGCGGAGGGGTAAGACCCCCGTCCCAACGAGTGTCCTGGATATGACACTAAACAATCTGATGGTGAGGTTCCAACAAAGTTGGAGCTTTGGGGAATGCGGAGTACCCCTTCATTGCCTTCGTTCCCAGGTCCACTCTGATCCGGAGTGGTAGCACCTGATAGGACCCTATCTATGGGTTAGATAGAACTGACAGCATACTTATGCTAAACTGAATTGTTTGAGTAAACTGAATAGCTTGAAATAGAAATGTTTTTGACACTTTAACTGTACTTACATTTAAACTGCGTGCTTATGCTTAACTGAATTATTTGAAATAGAACTGTTTTTCGACATTAAAACTGTATTTACACTTAACTGAATTGTTACATATAACAGCTTGAATAGTTTGAAATAGAAATGTTTTTGACAATTAAACTGTGTACTTATGCTAAACTGAATTGTTTTAAATAGAACAGATTATTTACATAAAAATGGATTTGACGTTAAATAACCTACAAAGGTTGATATGCTATAAACCCAACAACCCAAACCAAACTGAATATTTGCGTGAAAATTTTTTTCTTTGATTTTCAAAAGGGATTTAAGAAAGGTTATTTATCTATTTTTACTTATTTATTTTTATTTATTTATTTATCGATTACTAATGTTTTTCCTAATTTTCTAATGAACAACCAACATATAGCTGGCTATGTTTTTTTTCTTTGTTTTAAAAGGGATTTAAGAAAATGTATTCATCTCTTTTTATTTATCTATTTATTTTTATTTATTGTTCTTTTAAATTGAATTGTTAATGATACATAGCAATACTTGAAGGCATTAAACTGTGTACAAACAAATGATTAATTGTCTTTATTGGGAATCCGTGTTGAGATGAGGCTTCTTAATCTGAGTATTAATTTTATTGCAGACTTTTGTCCTCGTCTTGGGAGTTTTTGTTGTTTTTCTCACCACGTTTCGGCCAAATTTTACCTCTGGCCGTCTTCAGGTGATTAACCGTGACCTCGGATAGGAATGCTGAGTCTTGTAACCGTATCCCCAATAATTACTGCCCTCCATAGCTGTTGTTTATCGCACCACGTTTTGACCAAGTAAACCTCTGGCCGGCTTGGGTAGGAATTGAAACCGCTATCTTCTAACAATGCTCACCTGGAACCGTAGAGACTCAACGCCTCTATACGCTGCGCCTCAATCCGCTTTATTGCTATTTCCACAACGTTTCGGCCGATATGTCCTCCGGCCTTCTTCAGGTATTTGTCGAACTTGGGAACCTTCACGGAACTTCGAACTACGTCCTTTATTGAATCCATGGGGATCGCCTGTTCTGATTCCGTTAGCCATAACTGGGTACAAGTGCTAAGTATTCCTGCATTGTGACTCGACTGTAGTGAATGCAGGTTCAATCCTCACTACAGTCGAGTCACAATACAGGAATACTTAGCAATTGTACCCGGTTATGGCTAACGGAATCAGAACTGGCGACCCCCATGGATTCAATAAAGGACGTAGTTCAAAGTTCCATGAAGGTTCCCTAGTTCGACAAACACCTGAAGAAGGCCGGAGGACATATCGGCTGAAACGTTGTGAAAATAACACTAAAGATGAAGACAATTGTCCGAAAACCCTTAAAGATAAAAATCTCAAAAATTTAGACAACTAACTAATAATTCTATTCAATATGACTCCTTCGTTAGCACACAGATAAATAGTTCCAAGTATTGCTATGTAATACTAAGAATTTAATTAAGCATCAGTTATTTTTTTTAGACACAGTCAAATGTCTAACAGTTTTATTTGACCCATAGATAAGACCCTATCCAGTGTTACCACTCCGGGGCCAGAGTGGACCTGGGAATGATATCAATTGTTGTATTTTGACCTTTTGACCCGGCCCAAAATGCCATTCATGGTGATGCACCGGAAGGAAGTGACACATTCCAATGGCAATTATGAGAGGAAATCGCGTGGGCGGAAATTGGCTGATGAAATGGAACGAGCTAAAAAAATTCCCATGGTACACTCATAGACTGATGCACCGGAAGAGAGTCACTTCTGAACTGCATGACAGTTATTTCTGCTTGATGACGATTAAACATTCGATTTCAAAGATCGAGTGGGCGTCGAACGATTATATAATTCAGTTGAGTTCGACGAGCCAGTGGGGTTGCCAGTAGAGTTCCAGACAGCTGGAGTCGAGGTGTGGTAGGGAAAGCCACACCCGACCGAGGGGGCCCGCGGGAACCCCGATGGAGTTTGGGGTCCAGAGAAGATGCTGATAAGATGCAATAAAGAAAGCCAGCATCCAGCGGAGTGGACCCTAGGCCTCCGGTTGAGCAGCCCTAGAGAACAAGAAAGACACAATGTGACGGTCATAACAGTGGGGTCAAAATATTACAGTTTATGTTCGGTCTCCAACTCCCTCTCACTGTAAAACCCCACACAACCTTTTCGAACCCTTACAAATAAAGTGAGAAGTAAATATTTTTATAAAGAAGTCTTCCTGCGTCTTTCTGAGTGTGTCTGTCTTTATTATTGTGTCGTTATGATACGGCACATGACAATATAACACAATGAAGGAGTACTCCATATTCCCCCTAAAGCTCCAGCGAAAAACAACACCATCGGATTGTTTAATGGACACTCGTTGGGAGGGTCTAAACTTTCTGCTGACTGGGCGAGAGTTTAGTTCGTATGGGTTTTTTTTTCAGCACTAGTGAAAAAGCATCGCCATTGGTAGAGATTATGTGGGGGAAAATTGTGTTTGGTAGCTGAAAACTTGCTCTAACCAACGGTCTTAATATGCTTCCTGGATATGATGCAGTTTTAGTGAAAATAAATAGGTTGCATAATATTCAGAGCGACCTTCTTTCGACTTGGTAGCTGAAAACTTTCTCTATCCAACCGTGTGATTATCTTTCGTGCGTCTGATATCGTTTAAGTGAAAATAAATAGGAGGCATTACTTTCGGAGCACGTTTAGTGCTATGTTTATTCATTTTTTTTATTTATTTATTTATTTTTTTTTTTTTTTTTTTTGCAGGAGGAGGTTCTTTCTTCAAATAAAACGTTTTCCACCATTTTGATAATTTTTCAAAATAATTTTTTATTATTTTTTTAATAATATTTTCATACAGTTTACGACCTTCAAAAGAGAATCTGCTGATATCAATTTAAATCTCTCTCTCTCTCTCTCTCTCTCTCTCTCTCTTCCCTTTTACAATGACTCACCTTTCTATTTCTTTCCCTATTTCTCTTTCTCCTCATCTTCTCCACCTTCTCCACCAGGTCTCCTTAGAAAATAAAACAGAATAAAATAAAATAAAATGCCTTTGTCCTCTTCCCGTCCTTTGGAAGCAATTGGTGTAACAAATCGAATACGTCAAGTGTTTACTGGTTTGCGCCCTCTAGCGGTAAACCGGCAAACTCGATGAATGTAGCAGGAGACAACTCAGCCTTTGTTGTATCGTCATTCCAAAAGTTTGAGGCACGTGCCACACACGGGGAAAGACATTTCTAAAGAGACTGACTCGCGCAAGCGCAGACGCAAAGTCACACGTTCCTATGCACACATACATAAATGAATACAGAGGTTCATATAGGATATTATGTACTCATTCACACACACACACACACACACACACACACACAGATACATGCACTCATTAATAAATTAATTGTAACCCAAAAATTGCATTCAGTAGTGACGTTGCAGTTCTGAAGCTCTAGGGAGTGTGGCATAAATTCTTCATTGACATTACTCCCATGTCCACTATGATCCGGAGTCGTTGTACCTATTTAAGGTTCCATCTGAGTCAGATTCATCTGTTTGAGAACTATTTCAAATGATTTTGAACGACAAGACAATATTGTTATTATGAGTTCGTTACAACAATGTTAGCTGGTAGTCTTTCATTGGAGGCTGAGTTACAGCAAGTTTCCTCACATCTCCAGGACTCTTCTCAGTATTCTGGCCGGTCTTAGTAATGCTGTAGTCTGGATAGTTTATACTTGTCCTCAGATATCTAAGTCTACTTGTCCCTTTACCAATTCTTTGGAGATAGTTCCAAGTGCGCCAATTACAATTGGTATCACCGTCACCTTCATGTTCCATAGTTTTTTAGTTCTCAAGCAAGGTCGAGGCATTTATCTCTCTTTTCACATTCTTTCACTTTTATTCTGTGGACAGAAAATCTTTTCGCTTTTTAAAATTACTCTGTGGTCTGCCGGGATTTTCACACCAACGTTGGCTGATGGTTTCTTATGGGAGTTTTACTGACAGCAAGTTTCCTCACGTCTCCAGGACTTTTCTCAGTATTCTTACCGATATTATACTGCTGTAGTCTGGATGGTCTCTACTTTTCCTCGGATTTCTAAGTCTCCTAGTTCCTTTACCAATCTTTCGAAGATTATTCCAAGTGCGTCAATTACAATTGGTATCACCGTCACTTGCATATTCCATACATTTTCAGTTCTTTCACAATGTCTACGTACTAATATATATTTTCGCTTTTCTAAAATTTTACGAAGAGGTCAACTGGAACGGCAAAGTCCACCATTCGGCAGATTCTTCTCTTTTTATATTTTTTGTTTATTTATTTATTTTCTTTTTTCTTTCTTTTTTTTTTGTTGACTATCCCTAGGTTTGGTCAAGATTAGATTATTATTATTTGTTCTCTTTGGAGAGTTTTCCACACCAGTGTTGGCTGATAGTTTCTCATTGGAATTTGAGTGACCACAAGTCTCCTCAAGTCTCCAGGACTCTTCTCGGTATTTTGGCTGTTCTGAATAATACAGTAGTTTGGATGGTCTCCACTTGTCCTGTTATTTCCAAGTCCGTCAGTCCCCTACCAATCCTTTGATGATTGTACCAAAGCACCAGTTACAATTGGTATAATTGTCACTTTGATATTCTACAGTTTTTTCAATTCTTAAGCAAGGTCCTGGTACTTATCCTTCTTTTCATTTTCTTTCAATCTTACCCTGTGTTCAGCGGGGACATCAAGGTCCACAATTCTGCAATTTCTCATTTGTTGGGTTGATTATAATAAGATCTGGTCGTCTGGCCGTGTTTGCTTGTTATGCCTCCTTGGGCATCTCCCCAATTCACTATTTTCTCGGGTGTAATGGTTAAAGCGATGGACTGCGGAATCGTAGTAAGTGATTTGGTACACCAGTCGCGCTATTACGTTCACTTTCGGGCAAATACCCTTGAGAAAGGTATGAGCCCCCTTATCCTCCCAGCTATGGGTTAAATTGTACCACTATTGTTCTTCTAGAAGAATGGCTTTGGCATTAAAGGACCTATAAAGGTTGATATGCCATTAAACAAAGAAACCAAACCAACGATTTTCTCACATCCTGAAAAAGATATCTTTGGACAGAACATATATAATATTAGTACTTAATTCGACAGTTCCAAAAAATATCTTGCCCAGTCGGCTGGGTCTGCTTCTCTGCAGAGGGGTAAGACCCCCCTACAATTAGTGTCCTGGATATGACACTAAACAGTCTGATGGTGAGGTTCCAGTAATGCTGGAGCTTTGAGGAATGCGGATGTACCCCTTTATTGCCATCGCTCCCAGATCCACTCTGGCCCGGAATGGTAGCACCAGATAGGGCCCTATGTATGGGTTAAATAGAACTAACGGCATACTTATGCTAAACTGAGTTGTTTGATTAAAATGAATAGCTTGAAATAGAAATGTCTTTGACAATTAAACCGTACTTACATTTAAACTGCATGCTTATGCTTAACTGAATTATTTGAAATAGAACTGTTTTTTGACATTGAAACTGTATTTACACAAAACTGAATTGTTTAACATAGAACTGTTTTGACATTTAACTGTGTGTAAATAAAATCTGTACTTATACTAAACTGAATTAGCTGAATTAGAACTGCTTGACTAAAATTGAATAGCTAGAAATATAAATGTTTTTCACAATTAAACTATACTTACATTTTTTTTAGGAAGTGTTTATTGATACATTAATACATTGGCTCTTAAAACTTTGATATTGCAACTAAGTATGAAGTGTTTACCTGTTCAATGTGATTGTGAACTCTCTTAAATACGGAACTTAAAATATTTGTATTGAAACTAATGAAGTCGTTAATCGTTTAAAACGATCTTGAAATTTATTCATACATTGGCTCTTAAAACATCGATACTGCAATTAAGTATGAAGTGTTTACCTGTTTGAAATGATTCTTAATTTTATTAATACATTGTCTCTTAAAACATCGATACTACAATTAAGTATGAAGTGTTTACCTGTTTGAAATGATTCTGAAATTTATTAATACATTGTCTCTTAAAACATCGATACTGCAATTAAGTATGAAGTGTTTACCTGTTTGAAATGATTCTGAAATTTATTAATACATTGTCTCTTAAAACATCGATACTGCAATTAAGTATGAAGTGTTTACCTATTTGAAATGATTCTGAAATTTATTAATACATTGTCTCTTAAAACATCGATACTGCAATTAAGTATGAAGTGTTTACCTGTTTGAAATGATTCTTAATTTTATTAATACATTGTCTCTTAAAACATTGATACTGCAATTAAGTATGAAGTGTTTACCTGTTTGAAATGATTCTTAATTTTATTAATACATTGTCTCTTAAAACATTGATACTGCAATTAAGTATGAAGTGTTTACCTGTTTGAAATGATTCTTAATTTTATTAAAACATTGTCTCTTAAAACATCGATACTGCAATTAAGTATGAAGTGTTTACCTGTTTGAAATGAATCTTAATTTTATTAATACATTGTCTCTTAAAACATTGATATTGCAACTAAGTATGAAGTGTTTACCTGTTTAAAATGATTGTGAACTTTATAATCACATTGGCTCTTAAAATATTGATATTGCAACTAAGTATGAATTGTTTACTTGTTTAAAATGGCTGTGAACTTTATTCATCGATTGTCTCTTAAAAATTTGATAATGCAACAAATTTTAAGTGTTTACCTATTTAAAATGATTGTAAAGAGGTATATTTCAACTGAATATAATTGGGTTGCTTAATTGTTAAACTGACTTCAACACAACAAAAACCACAAGTTGGCATACCTGAAAACCAACCAACAAACAAACCTTCTGAATAAAAAGGGTTTTAAAAGATGTCAACATTTCTATGGAGTTCCGTTATCACATTATCATCGAACGTCTCCGCCTGTTCCCTATCCCTGACATTACATTAATATAATTATCTAGTTTTTCTTTTCAAATAAATAGTCTTGGGTGACCCGAAGGCTCCCTTTTCAATAGCTACAACACCGAGGTGTAGGGGAGAGCTCTACTCCTTTCCCTGGATTGCTCCACTTTACTCTTGATCCTTGCCTTATAATCATATCTACCAACCCCTCCGCTCGGGCAGGATATGACACAAGATCAATTTTTTAAGCGGAATTTAACAGGTTTGAATTCAGAGTTTTACTTCTCCTAGACTAGTTGCCTCACCAAGGCTGAAGAACCTAGTCTACCCTACTATTTACCCATAGCTGAAGGGAGAATATTTGGATTTATACCTTTCCCAAGGCGATTTCTATGTGAAATGCAATCAGTCTCGTCCAGGATTTGAACTCGTGTCGCCGTGTCCATATCCTGCGACGATAACCATTACACCACGGGCACCTTACCTTATAATGATGTGTGTTAAGCAAGGCAGCATTAAGTAACATTTTTTGAGTCTAATTTACACAGATGTTTTCTCTTTAGTGCGTGATCAAACTTTATGCTTTGTATTGATATTAACACTAATAACGAGCCAGAAAAAATAACGAATCTTTGATTTTTTGATTTGAGCATCATGTCTAGTGCGGACGCTTCCGCATTGAATATGGAGGTATCGTTTGGGAGATATTTTTTCTTAATCTTTAGTTATATATTGCGGTACATCCTGTTGTTTTTGCTCCTTAGATCCACCCGTAAAGATTTGTTATTGTCTAGGATATTTATCTTTAATTTTCTCTTGTTCTTCTTGGTAAATTAGCGAATGAGTTTTAGTCGTTTGAAGTTTGTAGAGAGTTAGAATTACTCTTAGGGTCCTTATGGTCCAAAGAGGTTATTTGTTGCTGCCTCCCACGATTTTTGGTATGATCGTATTATTTTGTTAAATTTATTCTTGCTTCTTTTATTGTCTCCATCCGAAGGCCAGAAGGTTTTATAGTCTTTTTACTCCTTTCGAATAGTGTTACATAGCCATATACCCGAATATGGCCATGTGCGAAATGGGTGAAATGGACATCGAATATTCATGACGATAGAACATAGGAATCTCAGAATTCGAAAACACGTAACGACTTCTTGTTCAGGCACGAAACATTTTTATCAACTTTGAGTTAAAGGTTTCGACGTAAGGAGGAGAGACACAATCTTCTATGCTGTATTATTCATTTGACCCCCAACTCGAGCAGCCTCCCATAGGGCGCAAGTTCACCTCGCGTCTGCGTGCTCCAAAAGTCGATCCTTCTCGTTTGGCGTCTAGTACCCAACTCTGACTTTCTTCAGATTCTCACACAAACCTCCGCGCACTTCCGGTGTGTGACGTCAGCTGCACCCTGTCCGCTATGTGCGCGCTCACGCGTTACCACCTGCATCAAGGTTGCACCCAACTAACCCATGCGCTGAGCCGAAAGGTTCTCAGCCTAACTAAACTCAAAGGCATGAACCGAAATCCCTCGGCTATTATTTAACAATAGTTCCTTATATTTTGGATGAAATGCAGGATTAGATGGGCATGATTCTAATTTAACATGATATTGGAGAGATAATTGATTCCTTCTGATATTTGCTTGTTCTTCGTTAGCCTCTGCATACTGACTCTCAACTGGAAATGTTTTGAAGACTCCAAGGCCTTCATTGTAGATCGAGTTACGTATTTTTAGATAGGTCTTTCTTGCTGATTGGTATATAAAATTACCATTATCTAGTTTCGATCTTATCAGTGATCTATATAATTATAGTAGAGGGTTTCAATCTGCTCCATACTCCATGTAGCCTTTCACATATAAGAGTTGCAATGTTCTACAGTATTTAGCGTTCAAATATCTCAAATGGAGAACAAAGATCAAATTCCTATCAAAAATAAACCCCTAGAAACCTGTACTCACTTAAAACTGGGATTTCTGTGTAGTTTTTTTCTTTTGATAGAAATGGACACATTTAGTTTTAGTTGAAGAAAATTGAAACCTATTTAAAATGGCCCTGTTGGCTGAGGTTTCAGAATATACCGATTGCATCTCTGCAGATGGTCAATACTCCCCCAACGAGTGTTCTTGATATGACACTAAAAAGTTTGATGGTGAAGCTCCAAAATTGCGGGAGCTTTAGGGAATGTAAAGTACCAAGTCATTGCCATCGCTCACAGGTGCACTCTGTCCCGGAGTGGTAGCACCTGATAGGGTCTTATCTCTGGGTCAAATAGAACTAAACTGTGTACTTATATAAAACTGAATTGTTTTAAATAGAACTGTTTTGACATTTCACTGAGTCTAAACAAAAACTATTCTAATACTAAACTGAATATTTTGAGATAGAACTGTTTTTTACATTAAAACTGTTTACTTGTGTTAAACTGTATGGTTTAAAATAAAACTGTTTATCTGGAATCATTTTGAGATGAGACTTCTTAATCTGAGAATTAATTTTTATTTGTTACGGACTTTTTGTCCTCATCTTGGTAGTTGTTTTTTTCTTTGTTGTTTCTTCTTTCACTACGTTTCGGCCAAATTTCACCTCTGGCCTTCTTCAGGTGATTTTACCGCGACCTTGGATAGGAATGATGAGTCTTGTAACCATATCCCCAGTAATTACTGCCTTCCATAGATAGACAACAACTATGGAAGGCAGTAATTACTGGGGCTATGGTTACAAGACTCATCATTCCTATCCGAGGTCGCGGTAAAATCACCTGAAGAAGGCCAGAGGTGAAATTTGGCCGAAACGTAGTGAAAGAAGAAACAACACAAAAAAAAATACCAAGATGAGGACAAAAAGTCCGCAATAAATAAAAATGAATTCTCAAAACTGTTTATATGAATAAAAATGGATTTGGGAGCAAATGAACTACAATAAAACCAAACCAGACAAAACCAAATTTAAAAGTTTTTTTTTATCAAAATGACTTTGTTCAGCGTTAAATGGCCTGAAAATGGCAGGTACACCGTGAAAGAAAATGGTCGATACACTGGAAAAAATAAACAAAAAATCAATGAAAAAAAAATTACAAACAAACTATTCATTTACAAATCATATGTTTAAGCATTTAACTGTGTGCAAACAAATGGCTGATGCTAAATTCTTACTGTTACATAGCAATACTTGAAACCATTTAACTGTGAAGAAAATTATTCGTGCTAGATAGTAATAGTTGAAACCATTTAATTGTGGATATGATTATTAGTGCTAGATAGCAATAATTGAAACCATTTAACTGTGATTAAAATTATTAGTGTTAGATAGCAACAATTAAAACCATTTAACAGTGGATATAATTATTAGTGCTAGATACCAATAATTGAAACCATTTAACCGTGATTAGAATTATTAGTGTTAGATAGCAACAATTAAAACCATTTAACAGTGGATATAATAATTAGTGCTAGATAGCAATACTTGAAACCTTTTTACAGTGAATAGAAGTATTAGTGCTAGATAGCAATAGTTGAAGGTTAGTTAATACCGAATCTATTTCTATACAAATAAAAATGTTATGTCGTCACTGACGCAATGATAAGGACGCAGGAATAAACGACGCATGAAGGACTTCTTTATAAAAATATATTCCTCTCACTTTATTTGTAAGGGTTCGAAAGGGTTGTTCAAGGGTTGCATGTGAGAGGGAGCTGGAGACCGAACATAAACTGTAATTTCTTGACCCCACTGTTATGACCATCACGTTGTGTCTTTCTTGTTCACTAGTTCAAACGGAGGCCTAGGGCCCACTGCTGGATGCTGGCTTTTTTTATTGCATCTTATCAGCATCTTCTCTGGACCCCAAACTCCATCGGGGTTTCCGAGGGCCCCCTAGGTCCGGTGTGGCTTTCCCTACCACATCTGGTCTCTAGCTGTCTGGAATTCTACTGGCAACTGCTTCTTGGACTCGAACTCAACTGAGTTAAATAATAATTCAACGCCCACACGATCGCCCACTGGATCATTGAAATCGAATGTTTAATCGTCATCAAGCGGAAATAGCTGTCTTGCAGTTCAGAGGTCACTCTCTTCCGGTGCATCAGTCTGTATTGGCACAGTGGGACCTTCACCTTGTCCCATATTATAAGCCTTAATCCACCCACGCGATCTCTTTCGATTACTGGCCATTGGAATGTGTCACTTCCTTCTGGTGCATAACCTTGGAATAGCATTTTTTGGGGGCCGGGTCGAAGGTCAAAACATAACAAAAAGTTCTATTTCAAACAATTCAGTTTAGCAATAATACACATGTTAATTGTCGAAAACATTTCTATTTCAAGCAACTCAGTTTAGTCAAACAATCCTGTTTAGCATATGTATGCAGTTTAGTTTAGTTCTATTTAACTAATAGATATTATTCAGTTTAGTTCTATTTAACTAATAGATAGGGCTCTTATCAGGTACGACCACTCCGGGCCAGTGTAACATAAGTACACTCTTTTGTTTATATGGTTAGATGTCAGGGGTGTCCTCGTGGTGTAATGGTTAAAGCGATGGTTAAATGGTTAAAGCGGTGTAAAGTGGTGTAATGGTTAAAGCGGAATCGTAGTACGCGAGTTCGTACTCCAGTCGCGCTATTACGTTCACTTTCGGGCAAATACCCTTGGGAAAGGTATGAACCCCACTATCCTCCCAGCTATGGGTTAAATAGTACCACTACTGTTCTTCTAGGAGAATGGCTTTGGCATTAAATAACCTAAAAAGAGTTGATATGCCATTAAACGAAGAAACCAAACCAAACAGTTAGATGTAAAAACAGTTAATTTCAAACTATTCATTTTAGCGTAATTACACAGTTTAGTTCTATCAGATGCTACCACTCAGTGCCTGAGTGGACCTGGAAGTGATGGCAGTAAAGGGGTACTCTGCATTCCCAAAATCTCCAGCATAACTGGAATCTCACAATCAGATTGTTTACTATCAAATGCAAGACACTCGTTGGGGGTGTCTTACCCCTCTGCAGAGAAGCAGCCGGTGTATTCTGCAGCCCCACCTGACTAGGCAAGTTAGAAATAGAATTGTCAACTCATTTAAATGCGTGTTAACAAATGACTGATGTTTGTTTATATTGTTAGTGATACATGACAATACATAGAGCCATATTCCATTTGACTAATGCTAAATTGAATTGTTTGAAATAGAATTGTTTGATTGTTTATCTGCGTGGAAATGATAAATAGAATTATTAAAGTAAAATTGCAATATTTAAAACTCTTTAACGGTTTGCCTAAACTAAATTGTTTGTATTACGTAGCAATACCTAACTGTGTGCCAACAAATAGTATAAAATAGAATTATTAGAGCTGGATAGCAATATTTGTAACCACTTCACCGTGTGCAAAAAATGATTAGTATAGAATAGAATTATTAATGTTACATAGCAATACTTGTAACCACTTCACCGTGTGGAAATATATGATTAGTATAGAATAGAATTGTTAGTGTTTGATAGCAATACTTGTAACCACTTCAATATTCAAAACAATGTAACTGTGTTTTAACTATAAGAATGCAAGTGAGCAAAAAAATTAGTTCAAACTCATTTAAAAATGAAATTACCCATAAAATATTTTGCCCAGTCAACTGGGGCTGTAGAATACACTGACTTCACCTCTGAAGAGGGGTAAGACCCCCCCCCATAACGAGTGTCCTGGATATGACACTAAACTATCTGATGATGAGGTTCCAGCAGTGATGGAGCTTTGGGGAATGCGGAGTACCCCTTCATTGCCATTGCTCCCATGTCCACTCTGGCCCGGAGTGGTAGCACCTGATAGGGCCCTATCTATGGGTTAAATAGAACTAACAGAATACTTATGCTGAACTGAATTGAGTAAACTGAATAGCTTGAAATAGAAAAGTTTTGGACAATTAAACCGTACTTACACTTAAACTGCGTGTTTATGCTTAACTGAATTATTTGAAATAGAACAGTTTTTCGACATTAAAACTGTATTTACACTTAACTGAATTATTATATATAACTGCTTGAATAGTTTGAAATGGAAATGTTTTTGACAATTAAACTGTGTACTTATGCTAAACTTAACTATTTTCAATAGAACAGATTATTTACATAAAAATGGATTTGGCGTTAAATAACCTACAAAGGTTGATATGCCATAAACCCAACAAACCAAACCAACAAACCAACCATAAACTATTCACTTACAAATCATATATCTATATTTACATCCCTTTAACTGTGTGCAAACAAATGACTGATATTAAATTGTTGCTGTTGCCGAGCATTATTTAAAACAATTTAACTTTGTGGGAAAAATAGAACTGTTTGACCATTTACCTGTATGTAAACAAATTACTGATATTTAATTGAATTGTTAATGATACATAGCAATACTTGGAACCATTTAAATGTGTTGACTTATGCTAAATTGAATTATTTCAAAAAGAACTGTTTGATCAATTAACTGCGCGTATCAATAAATGTTTACAAATCATATATCTAATGTATATGTAAAAACAGGATTTGGGATTAAATAACCAACAGTGGTTTATGTGCCATAAAAACCAACCCTACCAAACCAATAGCAATTCTGTTTTATATTGACCTTTGATCGAGACATAGCGAAAACAATTGGGCGTTATGAAAGAATATAGGCAGGTGCCGGCAGCAGTTGAGTTAGTTGGCGATAGGAAGGCCAGAGTCAGGGTCAGACTGCATACTGAGGGTTGTGGCCCTCAGCGACCCCCGGTGGAGCAACCCCAGCCAAGATGGTCAAGAGAAGAAGTTGGGTCAATATAGCAGTCTGTCTCTGTCTCCACTCATCTCTCACACACCACAAAAGCATCGAGAATAAATTGTGAGAGATACATATTTTTATAAAGAAGTGTGTTTCGTTCGTTCATTGAAGTTCGTAAATTATGTTTGATTATGTTTCAATATTTATCCAACCCCTCCGATCGGGCAGGATATGACACAAGGTCAATTTTTTAAGCGGAATTTAACAGGTTTGAATTCAGAGTTTTCCTTCTACTAGACTAGTTGCCTTACTAAGGCAGAAGAACCTAGTCTGCCCTACTATTTACCCATAGCTGGAGGGAGAATAATTGGATTCATACTTTTCCCAAGGGTATTAGTGCTATGTGAAATGAAATCAGTCTCGTCCAGGATTTGAACTCGTATAGCCGTGTCCATTTCCCACGATGGTAACTATTACACCACAGGCACCTCCTTTTTACCAACCTCTCCGCTAGGGCAGGACATGACACAAGGTCAATTTTTTAAGCGGAGTTTAACAGGTTTGAATTCAGAGTTTTTTTTTCCTTCCCCTAGACTAGTTGCCTTACCAAGGCTGAAGAACCTAGTCTGCCCTACTATTTACCCACAGTTGGAGGGAGAAAAATTGGATTCATACCTTACCCAACGGTATTAGGGCTATGTAAAATGCAATCAGTCTCGTCCAGGATTTGAACTCGTGTCACCGTGTCCATTTCCTGCGACGATAACCATTACACCATTGATTATGTTTCCGCTAATATTTGTGTATATATGTAGCTATACAACAATACTAGAATGCAAATAAATAAGGTGTAAATCATTTAAAAATGAAATTACCAACAAACTATTAACTCACAAACTCACAAATCAATATTCATTTAAACGTGTGCGAACAAATGACAGATTATTACGGTTCCTTTGCAATACATGAAACCATTTTAAACAATGTATCTACATATCATATACGTAAAATATATTTATGAAGATGGATTGGCATTGAATAACCTAAAACAGTTAATATGACATAAAACCCAACCAAACCAAATCCTATATATTTGATATATATCTATAAAGAAGATTTGGCATTAAATAACCTACAATGGTCGATATGCCATAAAACCCAAACAAACGAAATCCTATATATTTCATATATATGTATAAAGAGGATTCGGCATCAAATAACCTACAATGGTTGATATGCCATGAAACCCAACCAAACCAAATCCTATATATTCAATATAGATGTATAAAGAAGATTTGGCATTGAATAACCTAAAACGGTTAATATGCCATAAAACCCAACCAAACCAAATCCTATATATTTAATATATATGTATAAAGAGGAGTCGGCATTAAATAACCTACAATGGTTGATATGCCATGAAACCCAACCAAACGAAATCCTATATATTTATTATATATATATAAAGAGTATTCGGCATTAAATAACCTACAATGGTTGATATTCCATGAAACTCTACCAAACTAAATCCTATATATCGAACAAATATGTATAAAATGGATTTGGCATTAAATAATCAACGTTTAATATGCCCTAAAACCCAGCCCAACCAAATCCAATATATTTTTTTATTTATAAAGAGGATTTGGCATTAAATAACCTACAATGGTTGATATGCCGTAAAACCCAACCAAACCAAATCCTATATATTTGATATATATGTATAAAGAGGATTTGGCATTAAATAACCTACAATAGTTGATATGCCATAAAACCCAACCAAACCAAATCCTATATATTTGATATATATGTATAAAGAAGATTTTGCATTAAATAACCTACAAGGGTTGATATGCCGTAAAACCCAACCAAACCAAATCCTATATATCTAATATATATGTTTTAAGAGGATTTGGCATTAAATAACCTACAAGGGTTGATATGCCATAAAACCCAACCAAAGCAAACCAATAATACAAGAAATTGTGCTCTTTTTCAATGGCATTTTTTCCGTTTATATATTATCATTTATTTTCACACTTGTTCGGTTTCGTTAATTTTTTTAACTGTGGTTCAATTCAAGAGAATGCATACCTATTTTTAAATTTTTTAGTCCGAAAGAGACAGGAACACGAATTCGCTTACTAAGATATCACAGCCTACCAAGTTAGCCACGACGTCCCAGGGATTGTCTAACAAACTGATGTATGATTTCAAGTATTCCTATCTAATACTAATAATTTACACCTCGGTATGGTAGCTATTGAACAGGGAGCCTTCGGGTCACCCTCGACAAAGGTCGCCAACTTTACTTTTATTCAATGCCAGTTCTCACACACACACACACACACACATATATATATATATATATATAGGGAATGGAGTTGCCCCCTCCTCTACACGTTGGTATTGTAGCTATTGAAAACAGAGCCTTCGGGTCACCCTCGACTAAGCTCGCCAACTTTATTTTTATTTAATGCCACATCCTATATATATATATATATATATCCAGGGAATGGAGTAGCGCCCTCCCCTACCCCTCGGTGTGGTAGCTATAAAAAAGGGAGCCTTCGGGTCACCCTCGATTAAGGTCACTGACTTTACTTTTATTCAATGCCAGTTCCGTATATATATATATATATATATATATATATATATGAAAGTAAACAATGGATTGTAATCCGACAATATGTAGAGCAAAATTGATAACTAGGTAATCCAAGTGGAAGGAGAGATTTATTGAGAAGTCGACACGAAAGCGTTTCGGAGTACCACTTGGATTACTTTGTTATCAACTTTTCTCTCTCTCTCTCTCTCTCTATATATATATATATATGTATATATATATATGTATATATGCAGGGAATGGAGTAGTGCACCCCTTATACGTTGGTGTAGTAGCTATAGAAAAGGGAGCCTTCGGGTCACCATTGACTAAGGTCGCCAACTTTACTTACATGGTCTCTAATATCAATTCAAATTCAATAATTGCCAATCTACTGCACGCAGCTAATTTGTTTCAAGTAACTAATAATAAAAATCACTAATAAACAAGTATCATCATCATCATCATCTCATGCTGCCAGCACAGATCTTCCTGACCCTCTCTCGCCACTCTCCCCTGTCGTCCATCACTCCTGGCCGGTCTTCAAGACTAAATCCTGTATCAGCACAGAGCTGTTGTATATAGGTTCTAGCCGATCGTCCTGCCTTTGCTCGTCAATGTGAAGGGGTCCACGGGAGTATATCGCTTATGAGTTCGTCTTTACGTCTCCAGCAGTGTCTCGCATGTCTGGTTCGTCTAACTTGGATACTCTTCGCGATGGGCGGTAGGTGGCCGTACAGCTACTGTTTTGTAGGTTGTTACCTACAGGACTTGTTCAATATTGCTCGCAGAATTCTTGTGTAATTGACGTCAAGCTTTTTCTCCATACGTTTAATTAGCGTCCATGTAGTGCATCCATATAGCAGTTTCGACATGACCACTGTTTGAAAAAAAATGCATTTTATTTTATCGGTCAGGTCTAACTTCCATATTATATTTACATTTATCCAACCCCTTCTCTCGGGCAGGATATGACACAAGGTCAATTTTTAAGCGGAGTTTAACAAGTTTGAATTCAGAGTTTTCCTTCTAACTTCCATGTTACAGATAGCCAATCATTAGCTAACTTCCTTCTAACTTCCATATTACTGATAGCTTATCATTAGCTGTCCATGCCTTTGCTAGTCGCGTGTTAATGTCTTTCTCGGTTGATAAGACACTGCTTCTGATTCCTATCAAATTTAAATAATTTGCACAGTTATATAGATCTACGTATTTGAATCAAATACAAATAATTTGTTCACGATAATGTGGTTTTAAGTATTCCTATCTAATACAAACAATTTGTACTAAAGTGATCAGCTCAAGCTTAAAAATAATTTTAAAAGACAAGCCTTGCATTATATCAAGTATCTGTCTTACGCACAAAATATGTATTTACCCAACCCCTCCACAACATGCAGGTGCGATACAAGGTCAGTCTTAAGTGGAGTATAGCAGGCTTGAGTCAAAGTCTTTCCTATACAAGACTGGTTGCCAAAAATAACCCAATCTGGCTTACTGTTTACTCATAGCTTGTAGGATAACCTATAACTCTCCCAAGAGAGAGGCAAAGAATTGACTCCATTGCTTCCGATAGTAAGCATAACGTTAACTGGTCGCTATCTTATTTTTGAAATATATATTAATAGGAAGTCAAGTCTTATGGTGAACCAAGTGGTCAATTAGAATATTGTAAAATAGGCAGTCAAATTTTGTAGTATAACAAATATTCAGCTGTAACTTAAAATATTGTTAAAAATGGTGTAACAAGTGTTTAACTGGTATATTGTAAGTATCAGTTGACCACTAGGTAATATACCTAGTGGTCAACTGATACTTACAATATACCAAGTGGTCAACTGATACTTACAATATACCTAATGGTCACCTGATACTTACAATATAACTAGTGGTCAACTGATACTTATAATAAACCTAGTGGTCTCCTGATACTTACAATATAGCAAGTGGTCACCTGATACTTACAATATAACTAGTGGTCAACTGATACCTACAATATACCAAGTGGTCAACTGACACTGAAAATATACCAAGTGGTCAACTGACACTGAAAATATACCAAGTGGTCATCTGATACTTACAATATAGCAAGTGGTCAACTGATACTTCCAATATAACTAGTGGTCACCTGATACTTACAATATAGGAAGTGGTCACCTGATACTTACAATATAAGTAGTGGTCAACTGATACTTACAATATACCAAGTGGTCAACTGATACTTACAATATACCAAGTGGTCAACTGACACTTATAATATACCAAGTGGTCACCTGATATTTACAATATACCAAGTGGTCAACTGATACTTACAATATAACTAGTGGTCACCTGATACTTACAATATACCAAGTGGTTACCTGATACTTACAATATACCAAGTGGTCAACTGACACTTTCAATATACATGTGGTCACCTGATACTTACAATATACCAAGTGGTCAACTGATATTTACAATATAACTAGTGGTCACCTAATACTTACAATATACCAAGTGGTCAACTGATACTTACAATATAACTAGCGGTCAACTGATACTCACAATATACTAAGTGGTCACCTGATACTTACAATATACAAAGTGGTCAATTGACACTTACAATATACCAAGTGGTAACTTGATACTTACAATATACCAAGCGGTCAACCGATACTTAAAATGTACCAACTGGTCAACTGACACTTAAAATACACCAAGTCTTCAACTGATACTTACAATATAACAAGAGGTCAACTGACATTTAAAATATGCGAAGTGTTCATCTGATGTATAAAATATTATAAAATAGGCAGTCACGTCCTGTAGTCCACCAAATATTAAGCTGATACCTAAAATGTAATTAAAAATGGAGTCTACCAAGTTTTAAACTGATACTTGAAAAATACCAAGTTTTCAAATTTTATTGTCAAAATACAGTTAAAATGTGTGCATGTTCGAGCTGGATTTCTCTTTCTATTCTTGATTATCTTTCGATGGCTGTTTTTATTCTCATCTATAGAAGCTATTCTTATAGATGACCCGCAGTAGTTCCCCGATCGAACTGACGATCCGGAGCGTTAAGCCGCAAAACTCACACGTCCAGGACCAGGTAAGGCATTGCATTTGGCCGTCAATGGGTTTATTCAAATACCTTTACGTCCATCATGCTGCTTCCCATGTGTACGTAAAAAAAGGGGGGTGAGCATTCATTTCCCTTAAGTTTTAACTTAGTTAAAGTCCAGGACTAATGTATATTAGTAAGAGATTTGGTATATTTTCCCCTGTCTTCTGATGCAGGCCCTACGAACATACATACAGCAGCTATGTGAGAATACGGGATGTAGCCCTAAAGACCTGGCAGAGGCGATGAACGATAGGGAGAAGTGGCGATATGTAATATAATGGCCGAGGGATTTCGTTTTATGCCTTTGGGTTTAGTTAGGCTGAGAAATTTTCGGCTCAGAGCATGGGTTACTTAGGTGCAACATTAACGCAGGTGTTCACGTGCGCGCGGGGGAAGAGCGGACGTGTCACTCAGAGATGTCACAATAGCCCGAGATGGGAAACGGGGATAGCAAGTGCGAATGAAGTCACGCACCGGAAGCGCGCGGAGGATTTTGGGAATTTGAAAAAAGTTAGTAGAGTTGAGACTAGATACTGGACGAGAAGGGTTGACTTTCGCTTGCTCGCGGAGGTCTTGGGCAGGTGTCGCACGAGATAGGGGTGGGGGCAGATGGAAAAGCCAGAATAGAAAGAATGTGTATCTCTCTCCTTATGTCGAAAACCTTTAAACTCAAAGGTAATAAAAAGTTTCGTACCTGAACTGAGAAGTCGTTACGTGTTTTTCGAATTTCGAGATCCTATGTTCTATGTCATATAATATATGAACATTATATGTCTATTTTGCATATCCATATCGGGCTATGTAACAGAGAGAGGGTCGGGATATCCGTGCTAGCGGCACGACATGATGATGATGATGATGATGATGATAGTTTAAATATGTCATCAAGCATTGTAATACACCAAATGTACACCAAACTAATTCTTAAAATATTCTTTGTTTGCTTATGTTTTATGGCATATCAACCTTTGAAGGGTTATATAATGCCAAATCCATTTTTATACAAAACAGTTCTATTTCAAACAATTCAGTTTAGCATAAGTACACAGTTTGTCAAAATCATTTCTAATTAAAGCTATTTATTTAATTCAAACATTCAATTTTAAACAATTCAGTTTAGCCTAAGTACAGTTTCAATGTCAAAAATAGTTCTATTTCAAGCAATTCAGTTTAGCATTAGTACGCAGTTTAAACGCCCAAACAGTCCTATTTCAAGCAATTCAGTTTAGCATAAGTACACAATTTATTTATATTTGACCCACCAGGTGTTACCCTTCCGGGACTGAGTGGACCTGGAAGCGATGGCAATAAAGAGATACTCAACATTACCCAAAGCTCCATCATTCCTGAAGCCTCATCATCAGATTGTTTAGAGTCATACAAGAACACTCGTTGGAGAGGGGTCTTACCCCTCTGCAGAAAAGCAGCCGGTGTATTCTACAGCCCCAGGCGACAAGGATAAAACATTGTTTAAATAGCTAGTAAAGTTTTGAAGTATACCAAATGTTTATAATTGGAATCATTTTGAGATGAGGCTTCTTAATCTGAGAATTAATTTTTATTTATTGCGGACTTTTTGTCCTCATCTTGGTAGGTTTTTTTTTGTGTTGTTTCTTCTTTCACTACGTTTCGGCCAATTTTCACCTCTGGCCTTCTTCAGGTGATTTACCGCGACCTCGGATAGGAATGCTGAGTCTTGTAACCGTATCCCCAGTAATTACTACCTTCCATAGT
>CAUZXS010002506.1:155000-164577 GCA_963585895.1 Sepioteuthis lessoniana | reverse complement strand
GGGCATACACACACACAAAACCTAGAACAAAAATGAATTACAAGAATATTTTCCCAAAACATATGGGACCATTATCCACTGCTTCCCAAGCTTTTTACTCCCCTTGTTCTTGTGCCTTTCTCCCATTATTGCTAGGCTGTTGGGTATGTAGGAGTAAAGATTGGGGGTTCTCAGGTGGTGAAGGTTGGAAGGCAGATGTATTATTGGTCTTTCTTCCTTTTCATTTCCCCTTTTTATCGTGTACATCAGTATTATACTCTCTTGGGTTGGTGGGTGCAGTAGGGGTTTTGGTTTGCCATACCTTCTCATACCTCCTTGTCTTATAATGTATTGAGTGCATCCTCAGCAGAATGGTAAGACCTCTTCCCTAAAGAAGTGTCAGATATGACACTAAGCTCTATCTGATAGTGTGGCTTCAATTCTGGAGAGTGTGGAATGTGGCAGGGAGAGTCTCTATAGCGTAGTGGCTCACATATGAGAAAGCGATATTGTTGTGTTTGATCTCTACTAATACTATTTATTACATTTCCTTTTAGACTAATACCCTTTGGAAAGGCATGAATCTCCCTATTTCCTGGCTATAGGTTAAATAGTGCCAATGCTATTTTACAAGGATGGCTTTGGCATTAACATAACCCATGATGGTTGATATGCCATTAAACAAAGAAACTAGAACCACACTTTTATCGCATTACTCCAAGGTCCGCTCTGATTTGAAGCGTTAGTATTTGATAGTTTTATTTATGTGTCAAATAAATTTGTTTGAAAATTATTTGTATGGGCCAATTATTCGTCAAAAAATTTTTTACATGAAACTATAATTGTTTATATTGGGTTATTATTATCATTATTAGCTACTTAAAAACCATACAACTGTGTGCAGATTATTTGTGTTTGATAGAAATACTTGAAACTATATAATTGTGCAAAACAAATGATTATAATTAAGTTGGAATTATCATCATCAAGTCGTGCCATCAGCACAGATATCCCTGACCCTCTCTCGCTGTCCATCCTTTCCGGCAGGTCCTCAGGGCTACATCCCATATTGGCTCTGAGCTGCTATATGTAGGTTCAAGCTGGTTGTCCTGCCTTTGCTCGGCCATGTGAAGGGGTCCATAGGAGTACATCACCTATGAGCTAATCCCTACTTCTCCAGCAGTGTCCTGCATGTCTGGTTTGTCTAATTTTGATAGTTTTCATGATGGGTGGTAGGTAGCTGTACAGCTGCTGCTTTGTAGGGTTATTTTAAACTATGTAATTGTCTGTAAATTATTAGTGTTGGATAGGAATACTTGATACGATATAACTGTAAACAAATCATTGTAGTCAAAGACGAAATATGCTTTGTGTTAAACTAGAAAAAGTGATTAAAAAATGTTAACTGTGACTACGTTATCCTAATTTACATGTATCTGGGGCTGCTGAGGGGTAAGATTCCCCCAATGAGGGTCCAGTCAGCTGGGACTGTAGAATACACTGACTGCATCTCTGAACAGAGGTAAGATTTCTTTAATGAGTGTCCTGATATGACACTAAACAATCTGATGGTGAGGCTCCAGTAATGCTGGAGCTTTAGGGATTGCATGGTACCCATTTATTGCCATTGCTTCCAGGTCCACTCTGGCCTAGAGTGGTAGCATCTGAAAGGGTCCTATCTTAGGGTCAAATTGAACTGTTTGACATTTAAACTGTGTATGTTTAATTGAATTGTCTGTGATACATAGCAATATGTGGAACCGTTTAACTGTGTGCAAATAAAGGAATAATGTTGGATGGAATAATTTGTGTTAAATAGCTATACCTAAACTCACTGTCTGCCAAATCATATATATATATATATATATATAAGAAAATTTGGCTTTAAATAACCTACAATTGTTTGATATGCCATCAAACCAAACTTAGATATATTCTCTGTCAACAATATCAAGCATTCTTCGTTTATGAATATAACAAACTACTTTATTATTATCAGCAGGGCATGCTGATTGTACAGATTCCCTTGACTCTCTCTTGCCATCCGTCCCTATCAGCTATTGCTCCTGGCAAGTCCTAGATGGCACCCAGAGTATATATGTAAGTTTTTGCTGGTTGGCCAGCACTGATGTATCTACATTTAGGAGTTTGGAGGAGAACTATATGAGTTCGTCCTTACTCCACCAGCAGTGCCTCACATTTTTTGTCCATGTTACTTTGATGGTTTGTGAGATGGGAGGTAAGTGGTCGTACAGCTGCTGACTTGTGGGGTGCTGCTTCCTGGACTTGTTCAAAAATGCATATATTCTTTTGTAGTTTCCATTGAGCTTTTTCCCTCCAGGCATTTTGTTGGAGTCTAAGTGGTGCAATGATACAATTGTACTGACACAGCTCCTGAGTGGAAGAATTCCCTTTTTATTTTATGAGATATTGCTACTGGTGTATGTTGAACTGGTCTAGTTTCAGAGGTTTGCCATTTAATGAGGGGATGGTACCATCTTGATTAAAATGCGTGAACTCTGTTTTATCTGAATTCATGAAGAGACTGATGCCTCTTGCTGTCTGCTCAAGCTATGCAGCATAGATTCATCTTGAGCTGGTGTATTTGTGAGAAGTGCTAAATCATCTTGTAGATCTGTTATAGGTTTTGAAGGATATCATCTGTTTCTTGCCTTTCATTACATTTAATCTCAGCTTGAAGATATATTGGCCTAATGAGTAGAGCGTTTGCCAATGATCTGGGAGACCAAGGTTCAATCCAAGGTCAAGTCATACCAAAGACTCAAAAAATGGTACCTGACGTGACCTTGCTTAACACTCAGCATTATAAAGTATGGATCAAGGGTAAAGTGGAGCAATCCAGAGAATGGAGTAGCGCCGTCCCCTACAACTACTTGGCGTAGTAGCTATTGAAAAGGGAGTCTTGTTCTTGTACCGTTTGAGTTTTATCTATTCAGTTTTCAGGTTGGCATGTATCATTTAACTTTGTTGACTAAGGCTAAATTGAATTGTTAGAAGTAGAACCAAATTTAGTGAATCAGCTATACATTATTTTGGCCCAGTCAGTTTGGGCTGTAGAATACACCAACTGCATGTCTTCACAGGGGTAAAACTCCGCCAACGAGTGTCCCAAGGCCTAGTTGACTGGAGCTGTAGAATAAACCGACTGCATCTCTGCACAGGGGTAAGACTCCCGAGTGTCTGGGATATGACATGAAACTCTGATGGTGAGGTTTCAGTAATGTTGGATCTTTGAGGAATGCAGAATACCTCTTTATATCCATCATTCCCAAGTCCACTGTGGCCCGGAGTGGTAGCACTTGATAGGGTCCTATCTGTGGGTCAAATTAGCTATTATTAGCAGTCACATGGGTCCCATGTATATTGAGACACTCTATACAAGGAACAGTTTGGCATTGAATAACCCTCAAAGGTTGATGTACTATAAAAAAAAAAAAAATTGTTACCAAAAAAATATGTATGCAAAGGTGAAAAGAGATGGACTCATGGGTGTAAAACAAAATGATTTAGTTTATTTATGACAGGCAGACACATCCATCTAATGACCTGGGACAGAACCGTCTTAACTTTGTGGGTATCAGTTAATTGTACACCTACCATGTGTCATGGTGGGGGCAAGCCTCTCTTTTTCCAGTCCCCACAAATCCCACAATGGACTGTTCTCTGGAGCTAACTCTATTTTTTATCTCTCAGTAGAATAACTTTGATATTTTTTGTTAGGTCTTTCTTCTAATACCAAACCAACCCCAAAAAATGCGCCATTAAAAAACGATTGCTGTGGAACATTGAAAATATAGTTGTGATTATAATCATTTAAAAAAAGAATCAAATTTTGGCATTAAATGACTCAAACAGTTGATATGCCATTAAACTAAAACTGTTTATTTAGCTCATCTTGATTCCTTATTATAACCTGCTTTTACCTACATATAATTAATTAATCCTCTTTCATGAAAGAGTGATTCCCCCTTCCGTCAGTGACCCTGTTGGCTGGGGTTGTAGAATACACCTCTGTATCTCTGCAGAGGGGTTTTGACTCCCCCCTCAATGAGTGACCTGGATATAACACTAAACAATCTGATGGTTAGGCTCCATTTATGCTGGAACTTTGGAGAATGTAGATTAACTCTTTATTACCATTGCTCCCAGGTCCACTTTTGCCTCAAAATAGTAGCACCTGATAGGATTCTATCTATGGGTCAAATAGAACTAAACTGTGTACTTATGCTAAACTGAACTGTTTGAAATAGAACTGTTTTGATATTTAACTGTGTAAACAAAAAAACTATACTTATACTAATCTGAATTGTTTGAAACTTTTAACAAAATGACTTAATTTGGCATTAAATCACCTGAAAAAGGGTTGATACATTGTAAAACAAAACAGCCAACTATACATTATTTATTTTAAGTGTGGAAGTCTTGAGCAGAGCCAGCCGCACTTCTTGGATGAGCTGATAAAAGAATAGTGCTCCAGTATGCCGCAGATACATCAATTTTCCTTAGATTCTCTTTGGTTGTTTTCTTGCTGTTATAGAGTTAACGAACCGAGATAAAATTAATTATTGTCATACCCTTTATATACTTGTAAGACGGTTGTTATTCAAAATATTTTAGTTTATGATAATCATATATATTTAAGAGTCAAGTTTACATGTATTATATACATATTATCAGTTTTATACTGACTCATTAGGCTAGTGGGTAGAATGTTTGCCAATGGTCCGGGAGACCTGGGTTCAATCCCAGGTTGCGTCATACCAAAGACTTTAAAAATGGTACTTAATACCTCCTTGCTTAACACTCAGTAATATAAGGTACGTATCAAGGGTAAAGTGGAGCAATCAAGGGAAAGTGCCCTCCCCTACACCTTGGTGTAGTAGCTATTGAAAAGGGAGCCTTCTGGTTGCCAACCTTATTATCAGTTTTACTATTATTTTATATAATATATATATTTATATATATATATATATATATATTATTATTAGTTTTATTAGAGTTTCAGATAATTATTCATAAACAGTATTTACTCATATTACATATGGGTTAAAAGATGGTCATTATCAAAAATGAAGGGTGTAGAGACAGTTTTATTAAAGTTACGGATAATTATTTATGAGCAGAACTTACCCATTTGACGTTCAGGTTGTTAGATAGGTCTTATCAAAAATGAAAGATGTAGAATTGGTTTTATCAAAGTTTAGGATAATATTTCGTATTCTAATGCTAAAGAGCACAGTCTACCCTACTATTCATGAATAGGGATTGATGGATTCATGCCTTTCCAAGATTTTCTCTCATGTAGTCCATTTTCTTAGTTGATAGGTTCTGCTGTTCATGACTCCCTGTATCTATATGAACTTATCCCACTTCTCCCTAAATCTATCCCTGTAAACCCTAAACAATTTCCTGCTGACTCACCCCACCCAGATGCTTGTGTATGATTTTCTTTAACCTGATAATGACCCATTAATATTGTTTGAAACAGCTTAAGAAAAATCTTTGTTACTCTTTAAGACTGCTTGAATTGTTTTGTGATGGGGATTTCCTTATCAAAAAAAAATTTTTCTGTTAAGCTCGTTTCCGACTTTGGTAAGGTTAGTCAATGAGCTTTTGTAGGATGAGCGTTTTTCATTCACTTTTTATTTCAATATTCATCCTTTTTTTTTTTTTTTTTTTTCTTTTTTAAGAGAAAGTGTTCCTATGTGTAACCCCCTCGACTCGCTGCCTCAGACTCCACGATATTATTAACTCTTGTAACCTGAGTGGATATTTTTTTCTCTGTGACCTAATCTTATGTGGTTTTCCTAACCTTTCCACAATAAGCAGGGTGTGACACAATGTCAATCTTTAAGTAGAGTATAGCTGGTTTGAATTCAGGGTTTTACTACTAAACAGAGCCTAGTCTACCCTACCCTACTATTTACCCACTGTTGGGTGGGGAATGATATTAATGCATGCTTTTTTCAAGAGCATTTGTGTGAAGTGAAATGTACTGCTTTATCCGGGATATGAAGTTGGCTCCTCATACTCATTTCCTTCTGTGATAACTATCGCACCATATGCTTCTGTATAGAATAACCTGCTCCAGGTGGGGGGGGATCCTCTCTGGCAAAAAGAGTTATCAATCATTAAATCTATTAATGGAAGAAGAGAAGTATCTCAAATTTTAGTGTACATTAACTGTTGAGGTAATGAATACCGTCACCCCTGAAACTTAGCTCCATATCATAAACGAGGCTGAGATTTATAAGTTACCGTCAAGCAGTCATCTTTAAAAGTTCATCGACTTGGCCAGTACAGATTCTTGATTCATTCCTGAATATCACTTTCATCTAATTGTCCACACATCATGATTGCTTCTCTGTAGCTCACTCTAACCATATTTTCTAGCCCAGTCAGCCGGGGCTGTAGAATACACCAACTGTATCTCACCAGTGGGGTAACTCCTCCATCAAGTCTTCTGGATATGACATTAAAAAATCAGTAATGCTGGAGCTTTGGGGAATGTGGAGTACTCCTTTATTGCTATCATTCCCAGGTCCACTGTAGTCCGGGGTGGTAGTACCTGATAGGGTCCTATCTATGGGTTAAATAGAACTGTTTGACATTTAAACTGTGTGCAAATCAATGATTTATACTAAATTGAATTGTGAGAGATAGAACTGTGTGTAAATGAATGACTGATGTTTAATTGAATTATTAGTGATACATAGCATTACTTGGAACCATTTATCTTTGTTGACTTATGGTAATTTGAATAGGAAATTGGTTGTAAAGAACAGTGTTCAATACTTGGACTATGCGGTTAATGTTTCACTTTGCTGACACCCTTGGAAAAGGCATAAATCAATCTCTTCTGTCCGCACCTATGAGTTGCAACTAGTCTAGGAGAAGGAAAATTCTGAATGCATTTGTTCTCGGCTTAAAAATTGATGTTGTCTTGCATTCTGCCCATAGCTAAGGATTTCGGTAAACAAACAAACACACACACACACACACACAGTTTGCTATATTCCTAATTAAAGAGTGTTCAATATTGGTAATAGAATATACTTATCTAAGTTTGGATAGGGTAGTCACAGAGTCGACCGACCAAGTCACATGATTGTATTGGCAAAAAACTGAGAATCTCCAAGTGCTGTTGACTCTGTCTACACTTTATATATGGGATAAGATTCTCTCTGGGTGCCCCATTCTTCTGGCCTTAATGTCAAACTAGGCTAAGTTCAGTAATTGGACACCTAGTGTGATGGTTAATAAGCTAGTCTAAGAGACTATTGTTTGTGTGTTTGATTCTTACTGGTGCCTCATAGTTCTCACCTTGTGCCATACTAAGCTTAATAACTAGGCACTTTGTGTGGTGTAATAGTTAGTAAGACAGGCAAGCAGACTGTTGTTTGTGAGTTCGATTCTCACTGAGTGTTTCATATTCCTAACCTTGTGCCATACTAAGCTTAATAACTAGGCACTTTGTGTTGTATAATAATTAGCAAGATAGGCAAACACTGTTATTTGTGAGTTCGATTCTCACTAAGTGCTTCATACTCCTAACCTTGTGCCAAACTAAGCTTAATAACTAGGCACTTTGTGTGGTGTTATAGTTAGCAAGATAGGCAAGCAGACTTGTTTGTGAGTTCGATTCTCACTGAGTGCTTCATACTCCTAACCTTGTGCCAAACTAAGCTTAATAACTTGACACTTTGTATCGTGTAATAATTAGCAAGATAGGCTAGCAAACTGTTGTTTGTGAGTTCGATTCTCATTGAGTGCTTCATACTTTTTGGCCTTGTGCCAGACTAGGCTTAGCTTAGTATATAAATAAGGGTACCGTGGTATGTTTAGCAAGTTTGTCTCACAGGCCGTTGTTTGATTCTCTCGGGGTTCCCAATACATTTGTCCTTCTGCTCAATTTGTTTAGCATAGAAAATGACCGTCTACTCTAAAGTTTTAGGTACCTGGGAACAATGAACCTTTTTTTTTTTGTTTTGTTTTTTTTGTTTTTTTTCGGGCTACATTCCATATTTGATTTCCATCTTGTAAAGAGTCTGACAATCCTTTCAATTGTTTTCATTGAACTCTGTCTATTTGAAGTCTTTCGATTCACAATCCCACATTTTTTGAAGATTAGCAAGCATTCTACTCCAAGTACAGGCTCGTATACTTAGATATGTTTTGCTTCTTGTTTTAGAAATGCAAATTAAAAGGGGGTTTCATAGATACCCTGCATAATTCGAATAATTTAACATAATTTGTTTGACATTCCTGAAGCCAAAAGCATCTGGAGTTATACTCATGGCCACTCAGCATTTGTATTGGATAGTCTGAAGTTTTCAATATTGCTGATCATAGTTCCTGGTGGTCCTCTTGCCCACTCTCCTCAAAGGAGTAAAGGCTGGGTTTATTGCCCAGTGTCTCAGATGGAACTGGAGTTGTTTTCGAGATTGCTCTTTTCCAAAACTTGAGAAGCTTACTTCCTGTGGGGAACCTCACATTAAACTGACCTTGTGTCACATCCCAACATAGGGTTATTGATTATATCTAAAGACAGAATGTTCTGCTATCAAAGAAAATTTATTGTCTTATCCTAAATTTGTTTATATGCTTTGAAGTAAAAAAAAAAAAAAAAAAATGAAAGCTGGATAAATATCCTTTTGCAGTGATGACATAATTTTTGGCATCAGTTGTATAATTGTAACATTATTTATGTAATGTTAGTATGGTACACATATCTGTGTCACAAAGCAGTCACCCGTTATAGTCCTGAACAGATTCACCGTTACTTAACTTATTTCATTCCTGTTATTTACTAAGGTCTTGCTTAGCCTGGGACAAGCCCTTGGTTGCTTACAATACATGCTTTTTCTTGGTGGTCACCCATTTAAGAACTGACCAAGCTCACCATTACTTAACTTTTTCTTATTTATTAAGCTTTTGCTTAGTAGACAACATGAGCCTGTTTTTACTAAGTGGTTACTCATCTAAGATCTGACCAAATTCATTATTGCTTAACTTCTACCTTTTTCTTGTTTACTAATTTTTTTCCTTTGTCAGACACACAGGTTTTAGATTGCTTACCATAGCTGATATTATTAAGTCACCCATCTTAGGACTGACCAAGTCGATCATTGTTTAACGTTTTTTTCTTTTTATTTATTCAGCTTTTGCTTGGTATAGCACACAGGTCTTAAGTTACTTACAGTACCTGCTGTTGCAAAGTGGTCACCCATCTAAGGACTGACCAAGTTCATCATTGCTTGACATCTTTCATTTTTTTTTTTATTTACTAAGCTTTTGCTTTCTATAACTCACTGGTCTAAAGTTACTTTCAGCACTTATATTAAGTGGTCACCCATCTAAGTAATGAGCATGCTCATTGTTGCTTAACTTTAATGATCTGGCAAGAACTGGTGTCTTGACCTTAAGACTCATTGTAACACGCTCCTACTATACCTGATTTAGACGAATGTCTTCATTTTGGTTATTAGAGTCAAGTCTTTCCCATTCTACTCTCCTACCATCATCAGGTGTCTTGTAAATTAATGATTCCTTGTCTCAGATGTCAGAATACCATACA